>CM039502.1:27737494-27783001 GCA_022432975.1 Begonia masoniana
TGAAAATGGTGAATGGAGTGAGTGTGGTGTGGAAGGGTGAGGGAGTGTTAAGAAAAGAAGACGAGGAAGAAGAAAAACATCGAGCCGATCGTATGCCAAACTGTTGGTCGTTCTAACTCGAATTAAAAAAAAAACAGAGGGTTATTCTTTCGAACGCACAACACTTGGACGTTCGAACGTAAAATAAAAAAATGTAAAAAAAATATAATAATAATAAGAAAGGAAATTGAAATGAAAGTGGCTTTTGAATATTTGTTTAAGTTAGAGCAAAAAATTCGATAGATTGTGGATAACTGCCTGAGTCCCCGTTCGCTAATGAATAAACTACGAAAAAGGAAGATGGACAGTTGAAATGAAGAAAAGGAAAATTTTATTACGAAGCGGGCGAGGTATATGTATCACGTGCACGCACAAGTTGTGGCGGCACCGCGTGGAGTCGGAGTCTTACACAGACGAGCAAACTCCGGCGAGCTGTTTTTTTTTTTTACTGCGGCCGACACATTAATCATCTCGGGTTGCAACTCTTTGCAACTTCGGTCGACACTTAAGAAAAGTGGTCGACGCTTCCTTCACCAAAAAAAACTTGATTTTTAAACTCTAAAGCCTCTTGTTAAAAACCAAAACAACTTTCCTTTTAAAATTCAAGCAGCATAACGCTTAAACCATTTAAAAACCAAATTCTGTAAATCAAACCATTCTATACATCAAAATACCAATCCATACATCAAAAGGTCCCAAGTACTCTAATATATATATACAACCCAAACTCTTCTCATCAAAATATCTACAAAATCGTCACACCTCACCGGCTATGATCAAGGCGCCCCAACAACGCTGCCAGCACCGGCATACAAAAGTGTGCCACCAACTACCATCCTAATCCTGCCCATGCTCATAAAGCTCACCTGAAAGCTCATCGTCACCTACACCATAGAACACAAAAAGTAAAACTAATGCTTAGCAAGTAGGGAACAATGAACTTAAAAACAATGCATAAACTCAACCCTTAGCACATGCGGTTTCTACACTCTATTTTGTTCTCATTTCGTTTTCGTTTTATTAATCTTTCACTTTCTCATATGGATCAAGTAGGCACCCATCCTATCACCACTTAGGACAGCCACACCTTGACCCAGTAGAGCGAGATCGGAGGCACATGTCATGTCCACACACGGGACGACCATACGACGATCTCCTCCCAACAACGATCATAGAACCCTCTAGTGCTTTCTCACTAGCACGTTAACGACGAGGCGTTCCTATTCACGACATCTTACGTATTTTCATTAGTGCTTCTCTCGTAGAGACCCTCTCGAAGTGCTACCACACAAGCACCATCCCTCGACAAGGCGACTTTACTCGAGACCACGTTACATCTCTTCCTATTTTCTTACATTTCATACTCTTGTTTCGTAAACATGCTCAAATCTCATTTTTTGTAGTTTAAAAACCATGATGCATGTCAACACATATGATCAACCAACAAAACAATAACAAACAAACAATCAAACCATACCGTTCCATGGTGTAGGCTCTAAGGCAAAACACAAGCAATCCACTACTCACTTGGATCTCCATAAAGTACTCACTCGCTTTTGTTATGTCAATTGCTCAACTCGTTAACCTAACATATTCATGGAATTAACTTAGTAATCATCAAAACAAATCTAAGGGATGCCTACTTTGACTCTAGCAATAAACCAAACTAACTTTAAAACATTCAACCAAAAATCTTGAAATTTCCCCCTTTTTATTGCCCTATATTCAATCGGTCATAACTCTCTCATTTTTCATCGGATTTAAACAATCCAATACATTCCGTGAACCTTTACATGTCTAATATCTAATGCCTCAATCTATTTTTCAAAACCAAATAGCATAATCAGTCAGATTTTTACAAAACAGAACTGGTTACATGTAGCTCCAATTTCTGGTTTTCAATGAAATTTGACTAAACTTCTAATCTTCCTATATAATCAATCTATATCACTCTATATAATGTCTAAGCTTTCAAAATAGCAAGAAAACACAGCAAGGACAAGAAAATTTCAGAATTCCCACTTAGGGTTTTATCAACTTCTCCAAAACTCACCAAAACTCACTAAAAATGCATAAAATTTCTAAAGATATGCATAAATCACAAAACCCCTCAAAAACTAACCTTATATCTTGATAAAAATGGAGGAAAATGTAGAGGTGAGGCTCTCCAATGGCTGCCAATTGTGGGAAAGGAGGGGGAGGAGACAATGCATTTGTCTTTTACCCATTAACTTTAGTCATTTTAAAACCTCCACTTTGCTTTATTACAAATTTACCACTAAACTATGGTTAATTATAAAATCAACCCCACCTCATTACCATCACCCTTCCCCTACGTGGAAGACTTCACTTTTTACTCTTCTTCTATCAAATTTTTTTTCCTTTTCTTTTATTTAAAACAACAATTACACAAAACAATCTACCTTAATCTATCGTTTTCTCTCCAATCTCCTCTTTCTAAATCAAATGCTTATGATAATTCTATGATCATTGTTATTCCCTCCTAACGTAATTAAATCCAAGGGCAACTCATGTTTGAGGAAAATTTCGGGGTGTTACACTCTACCCTCAAAAATATTTTGTCCTCAAAATTTACGTATTTGAAAAGCTCAGGATAACGATCCATCATGTATTGCTGTCTTTCCCACGTTGCCTCTTCTATATTGTGGTTACGTCATAATACTTTCATCAGTGGAATCTCCTTGTTGCGTAATGTCTTCACTGCATGATCTAAAATCTCCATTGATTTTTCTTCGTACGTTAACGTTGGCCGTACCTCAATATCCTCCTGCACCACGACGTGTGACGGATCTCAGATGCATTTCCTTATCATTGATACATGGCAAACATTGTGAATTCCTTCCATAGAAGCTGGCAGCTCCAGCTGGTACGCTATTCTTTTGATTCTCTTCGTGATCGGGAATGGTCCAACGTATCTCAGGCTTAACTTACCCTTCTTCCTGAACCTCATTACTTCCTTGAACGGTGAAATTTTTAGAAAGACTTTATTTCCCACCTCAAACTCCAATTCTCTCCTTCTTCCATCGACATAGCTCTTATGTCGACTTTGAGCTGTCAATATTCGTTGCCGAATAAATTTGATCTTCTCGGTCGTCTGTTGCACGATTTCTGTTCTAATCAAGCTGGGTTCCCCGACTTCATCCCAATAGAGAGGTGATCTGCATTTCCTCCCATATAGAGCTTCGTATGGAGCCATACCTATCGTATCCTGATAGCTGTTGTTGTACAAGAACTCTACCAAGGATAAATATTTGATCCATGAACCCTGAAACTCCACTACATAGGCTCGAAGCATATCTTCTAAAATCTGAATGGTCCGTTCAGATTGTCCGTCTGTCTGGGGATGAAATGTTGTACTAAAATTCAGCCGCATCCCCATTATCTTGTGCAGACTCTTCCAAAATTTTGATGTGAATCTCAGGTCTCTGTCTGATGCAATTGAAGTCGGTACTCTGTGCAACCGCAATATCTCCTGAATATACAATTTTGCAAACTGGTCCATGTTGAAGGTCATCTTTACCGGCATAAAATGGGCTGATTTGGTTAAACGATCCACAATCACCCATATCCAATCGCATCCTTTTGTCGTCCGGGGTATCCCGACAACAAAATCCATAGATATTTGGTCCCACTTCTATTCTGAAACTGGCAATGGTTGCAATTTTTTGGCAGGCCTCTAATGTTCATCCTTAATTTGCTGACAGATCAAGCATGTCTCTACGTACTTTGCTACAGACTTCTTCATGCTAGGCCACCAATAGTGTTGCTTAAGGTTTCTATACATTTTAGTGCTTCCGGGATGAACGGAAAACCTTGAAGAGTACACCTCTAACAAAATTTCATTCTGAAGTTGGTCATTATTTGGAACATACCATCTATTCTGAAACTTCAGAATTCCATCATTCGAATAGCAAAACTCGGTTATGTCATTAGATACCATATTCGACTTGAATTTGTTGCACTTTGGGTCTTCCTGTTGAGCTTCTCTAATTTTCTCAAGAATTGTAGGTTTCAGTGATAAGGCTGATAACACTGCTGTTACATTCGAAAACCAGCTCCAAATTATACCTTTGAAATTTTGTACTCAACACCATTGACATCTCGGCCTTCATTACTGAAACTAAGGTCAAAACTCGGTTAAATGTGTCCGCTACTACATTAGCTTTGTCGGGGTGAAACTTGATTTCAAGGTCATAGTCCTTCACGAACTCTAACTACCGCCGTTGTCTCATTGACATGCCAAGGAGGCCTAATGTAACACCCGACATTTTTGGCTGTATAAATTATTCCGTGAGTTATGGAATGAGATTAAATTACCATTAATTTTATAAATATTTTATTGAAATTGTTGGAATGTTTAGTGGAAAACTAAACTATGGAGTAACCAAAACAAATATTTAGTTAGAATCAATGGAGGAGCAGTCTAGGTAGGAATTAAGGTAGGTAGGAGGAAGCCAATAAATAGCTGCCAAATGTCCATAACTTGCTAAGAAACCTACCTATTGTCTTCTCTTCAATTCTCTTCTATGTGAGACCTTCCATTTTCTCCATCTCCTCTTCTCTGTTCTCTCTTCCAGACGACTGAGACAAATCTCCAAAACTTGTTTCTCATGTTTTCTTCTGTTTCCTTCAGTAAAGGTAATCATCTAACCTCGTTAACAAGTTTGGACATATTAAAATGTGAGTTTTGTCGAAGTTTAGGATTATGATATTTGGACAAGCTCACTGTCTTTGTATGAAAACACATTGGTGTGTTTTCTAAAGGTTTGAATGGAGTTTGAAGCATATTCTACTAAGTTATTAGTTAGTATTTGCAGCTTTGTTAAATTCCCTTTTCGTGCGTGTCATAGGTTCGTGCATCACTGTGGTTTCACGAGCAAAGTTTGCTGCTTTTCGGACTATAGGTAAGTTCATATCCGTAGGTTGGCCCTTAAGGCCCTACATTACGGAGGTACTAGGTTTTCATTTATGTCGGGTTGTTTCGGGTAGAAAAGTTAGAGTTACGTTCTGAGTTATCTGCTTTTTCCTTATGTTCTGCTGTTTTATTCCTGTTGTCTGCTGTTTTAAGTTCAAGCATTGTAAATGCTCATGCATACACGATTTTCACGAAAGACATGCAAAAGTTTTATGTGCACACGATTTGAAGTTAAGAAAGTTAAAATGTGCATGTAATGTATGGTTAAGTGTGGACGAGGACTGGCACCCTGTTCATGTCCTTCTCTGGGACTCATGGAAAACCGTCTTCGCCAAGGACACCCTGTATCTTGTCTTTCCCTGGGACCTGGCAAAATTACTAACCAGTGTCATGTCTTGTTATGTCAAGTATGTATGTGCGTTAGTTCCTCTATAAGTCCCACTTATACCTTCTTGTCTAGTGAAACGTAATGTAATGTAATGTCACTGTATTTCGAAAGTTCATGCATAGCATATATATCACTGCATTTTATATGTCCTTACTGAGCTCTAGGCTCATAGTTGAACTCTCTAATGTAGGTACGGATCCCGTGGATGAGGACTTTGTGCCTCAGTCTAACGAATAGGTGGCTGGTGGCTCGAGCTTTCGGGAGTGGTTGTGGCAGCCAGACATGTTTCTGACCCGAGGGAGGAAAGTTTTCAAAATAAAGTTTATTGTCTGAAAACTTTGTTGGGATTTTGTGTTGTTGTTTAAAACTCTATTGGGAATTTTGTTGTGATTTTATAACGTACAGGTTTTGGTGTTTAAGTTTTTAAACCTCTGTAATTAACAGTTGTATATATGTTTTGAAATATTCTGGAACTGTTTGGAATCTCTCCTTTTAGGTTATGCATGGATTGTTTCAA
The DNA here is from genome assembly GCA_022432975.1 of Begonia masoniana. NCBI lineage: Eukaryota > Viridiplantae > Streptophyta > Magnoliopsida > Cucurbitales > Begoniaceae > Begonia > Begonia masoniana. The sequence continues at coordinate 27,743,375 of CM039502.1, forward strand.
ATTTTAAATCGATCCATGAAGTTAGATTTTTGAACTTCTGTCGTGTTTCCAAGCATTTAAAACTGTTTTTTGGAATCGGATTTTGGGGTTTTGAAGTTTTCACGCTTTCTGTTTTATGTCTCCCTGTAAAATAGTCGTCCATTCTGCCTTTAGTTTTTGCCTTTCAAGTTTTCTAGTATTTGGCTAAGTGTTAGTCGTCCACGCTGCCCTCCAAAAACAGTTGTCCACCGTTGCTTTAAAAATCACATCCACCGCTGCTTTTGAAATCACATCCACCGCTGCCTTTAAAATCACTTCCACCGGTGAACAGTTCATTTCTGTCTGTAGTTCACTTCCACCGGTGAACAGTCCATTTTTGCCTGTAGTTCCCTTCTACTGGTGAACAGTTCATTTCTGCCTAGTTTATTTACATTTTCCGCCTGACGTCATCCACATCTTCCGCCTGATGTCATCTGCTTTACTTCTACCGCTGTTTCTGTTGCTTCTATTTAATTCACATCTGCCACTGTTTACTGTTTACTTTTGTCTTATTCACATTTACCGCTGTCTTTCGCCTTACTTCTTCCGCCAAGTTTACTCACATCTACTGCTAGTCTATATCGCCCGCCCAGTTTACTTACATTTTTTGCTTCGTCTACTGCCTACGTCTTCTACCCAGTTTATTCATGCCATCCACTGTAGCCCTTCTACAGTATGCTATCCTCCAGTTGTTTTCATTCTTCTGTTATCCTATTTTATTCTGCTTCTTTATTTCAGCCGTCCATTTCTGTTTACTGTTTTTCCTAGTTTCCTTCTGTCAATCACCCCTGTAATCCAGTTTTAAATTAGCTCCCAGTTTTCAAATCCAGAGAAAGTTCTCTCTCTCTGTAATGTTTTTAAGGGTTTTCTCTTAAAAGTTCAGTCTGTTTGGTTAAAAAAAAAATATACGTCCCGTTCTCTGTTAAATGTCCTGGAGTGATGGCTCCTCGGCCCCGATCGGGTTGGGGGTCGTCACAGTTATGGTATCAGAGCAAAACTTGGTTTTAAAAGCGATTCTGGAGAAATGTCTGGTTGCGCAACCCGCCACGTGAGATTGCTCCACCAACTGTAACTGTTTAAGTTCCTGTAAAACTTTTGTTTATTAAATTTGATTATTGTTTATAAGATTTACCTAGTGTGGATTGAGGATGGTACCGAGAAGCTGAAGAGAGAGATTTTAGTATCCGGCAGTTAACAGAGCTTGTTGCTCGTCAATCCCGGCAATTTGAAATGTTCATGATCGGGAGGGAGTTTTGGAATTCGAGCTCGATTACTTCGGAAGACCATAGTGGTGAAAATTTTAGACGACTTCGACCTCCCACATTCGAAGGGCGACTTACGGATCCAGTCCATGCTGAGGAGTGGGTTCGAACCATGGAAGATTTGTTTGACCTTGCTAAGGTGAAGGACATGGAGAAGGTCTCTTATGCCGTGTTATATCTTGAGCGTGATGCAAAACTTTGGTGGGACGCCGTCCATACCACTATTAATGTGGGGGAGATGCTGTGGAGATCCTTCAAGAAGTTGTTTTGTGAAGAATACTTCTACAATGCTATGTGAGAAAGTAAGGTATCAGAATTTACCCAGCTTCGACAGACAGGTTCGGTAGCAGACTATGTAAAAGAGTTCGAAGCGCTAACTCGTTTTGTCAGTCATCTAGTGAGGAAGAACGAAAGTAAAATTCACCATTTCGTACAAGGATTAAAGGAAGAAATTTATAGAGGAGTGAAGATGTCTGGAGTTTAGGACCGACCATATACGGAGGTGGTTGTCAAAGCTTTTGAGGTAGAAGATGAAGAATTTAAGAACAAAAATCAAAGGGGGTACATTGAGAGGTCCATTAAGGGATTTCAACCACAGCAACAACAGAACCGAGGCGTGAAGAGGCCTAAAGAAATAGCTGTTAACCTAGATAGAGGAAAGATGCCACAAGGGGCTCCTCAGCTTCCTGTATGCCCGCGTTGCTGGGGGAGTCACATAGGTGAATGTAGGCTTTTATACCGGCCGTTGTTTTCGATGTGGCAAGAAGGGTCATCAAGTCTGGGATTACCCTATTCCAGATAGGCGGCCCAACCGTGCTGCGCCAAGGGTGTCCGCTATGATAGAAGACGACGACGACGCACATCATACAACAATCACAGGTACAATTTTTGATATGTAATGCACCTGTATATACCCTGTTAGACACGGGGGCCACACAATTGCTTGTGGCAATGGACTGCGTAGTTAGGCAAAATTTGTGTATTGTGTAGTCAGGTCAACCCTGCTGTGTAATGCCACCGTCTGGAGTGTTTATGCACTCCGAGCGGGCAGTGCAGGGCGATGTAGTGTTAATAGGAGACTAGAAACTGTATACCAATCGCATATCGTTATCGGTATGAAAGGATACGATGTAATTCTGGGTATGGACTGGCTGTTTAAACAACATGCCACCATCAATTGCAGATCCGGGCTACTGTCTTTAAGCGCCCGAACGTGGAGGAGTTCTCCTACCAGGCTATGCAAGAGACGCACACTATGCATGTTGTATCCTCCTTAGAGGCTCGAAAACTGATGACGCTAGGATGTTCTGGATTTCTAGCCTATATGGTGGATGCTCAAAGGTAAGGTGAGGTGGAGCTCCAGGATATTCCAGTAGTCCAAAACTTCTCATGAGGCTCACGGCAGAAAGTACAAGTCTCCCTTGCGCTGGGACAAAGTTGGAGAAGCCAGACTGGAAGTCAGACTGATCGGCTCTGAGTTATTGCAACTGATGTCTGAAATAGTGGCTACTATCAGACAATGGGTTTGTACTGCTCAGAGTCGACGAAAAAATTATGCTGATCAAAGGAGAAAAGACTTAGAGTTCACTTAAGGCGGTGAGGTAGTTCTGAAGGCGTCACCTTTCAAGGGCGTGATGAGGTTGGTATGGGAAAGCTCAGTCCAAGGTGGTTGGGCCATTTTCCTATCTCGAAGAGGATTGGAAGCACAACTTACAGACTGCAACTGCCAGCGTCTACGAGTGGAGTCCACAACGTTTTTCAAGTTTCGATGCTTAAAAGATGTGTGTGAGACCCTACTCAGATTGTGGAACTGGTAGACTTGGATATCCAGCTGATGCTGCCGCACGAGGGAAGACCCGTAAAGATTTTGATTCTTCGATCAAGTATTGCGTAACAAGGTGATCTTATTGGCGAAGGTCTTATAGCGCAACCATAACGTTGGAGGAAGCCACTTGGGGATGACGACATGATGTAAAAGACAGATATCCTCAACTAGTTGTTTAAGCAAATTTTGGGGACCAAAATTCTTCTAAGGTGGGTGGAATGTAACACCCGGCATTTTTGGCTATATAAATTATCCCGTGAGTTATGGAATGAGATTAAATTGCCATTAATATTATAAATATTTTATTGGAATTGTTGGAATGTTTAGTGGAAAACTAAACTATGGAGTAACCAAAACAAATTTTTAGTTAGAACCAATGGAGGGGCAGTCTAGGTAGGAATTAAGGTAGGTGGAAGGAAGCCAATGGATGGCTGCCAAATGTCCATAACTTGCTGAGAAATCTACCTATTGTCTTCTCTTTAATTCTCTTCTACCTGAGACCTTTCATTTTCTCTATCTCCTCTTCTCTATTCTCTCTTCCAGACGATTGAGAAAAATCCCCAAAACTTGTTTCTCCTGTTTTCTTCTATTTCCTTCAGCAAAGGTAATCATCTAACCTCGTTAACAAGTTTGGACATATTAAAATGTGAGTTTTGTCGAAGTTTAGGGTTATGATATTTGAACAAGCTCATTGTCTTTGTATGAAAACACATTGGTGTGTTTTCTAAAGGTTTGAATGGAGTTTGAAGCATATTCTACTAAGTTATTAGTTAGTATTTGCAGCTTTGTTAAATTCCCTTTTCGTGCGCGTCATAGGTTCGTGCATCACCGTGGTTTCACGAGCAAAGTTTGCTACTTTTCGGACTACAGGTAAGTTCATATCCATAGGTTGGCCCTTAAGGCCCTACATCACGGAGGTACTAGGTTTTCATTTCTGTCGGGTTGTTTCAGGTAGAAAAGTTAGAGTTACATTCTGAGTTATCTGCTTTTTCCTTATGTTCTGTTGTTTTATACTTGTTGTCTGCTGTTTTAAGTTCAAGCACTGTAAATGCTCATGCATACACGATTTTCCCGAAAGACCTGCAAAAGTTTTATGTGCACACGATTTGAAGTTAAGAAAGTTAAAATGTGTATGTAATGTATGGTTAAATGTGGACGAGGACTGGCACCCTATTCATGTCCTTCTCTGGGACTCATGTAAAACCGTCCTCGCCATGGACACCCTGTACCTTGTCCTTCCCTGGGACCTGGCAAAATTACTAACCGGTGTCATGTCCTGTCATGTCAAGTATGTATGTGCGCCAGTTCCTCTATAAGCCCCACTTATACCTTCCTGTCCAGTGAAACGTAATGTAATGTAATGTCACTGTATTTTGAAAGTTCATGCATAGCATATGCATCACTGCATTTTATATGTCCTTACTGAGCTCTAGGCTCATAGTTGAACTCTCTGATGTAGGTACGGATCCCGTGGATGAGGACTTTGTGCCTCAGTCCGACGAATAGGTGGCTGGTGGCTCGAGCTTTCGGGGGTGGTTGTGGCAGCCAAATATGTTTCTGACCCGAGGGAGGGAAGTTTTCAAAGTAAAGTTTATTGTCTCAAAACTCTGTTGGGATTCTGTGTTGTTGTTTAAAACTCTGTTGGGAATTTTGTTGGGATTTTATAACGTATAGGTTTTGGTGTTTAAGTTTTTAAACCTCTGTAATTAACAATTGTATATATGTTTTGAATTATTCTGGAACTGCTTGGAATCTCTCCTTTTAGGTTATGCATGGATTGTTTCAAATTTTAAATCGATCCATGAAGTTAGATTTTTGAACTTCTGTCGTGTTTCCAAGCATTTAAAATTCTGTTTTGGAATCTAGTTTTGGGGTTTTGAAGTTTTCACGCTTTCTGTTTTATGTCTCTCTGTAAAATAGTCGTCCATTCTGTCTTCAGTTTTTGCCTTTCAAGTTTTCTAGTATTTGACTAGTGTTAGTCGTCCTCGCTGCCCTCCAAAAACAGTTGTCCACCGTTGCTTTTAAAAATCACATCCACCACTGCTTTTGAAATCACATCCACCGCTGCCTTTAAAATCACTTCCACCGGTGAACAGTTCATTTCTGTCTGTAGTTCACTTCCACCGGTGAACAGTTCATTTCTGTCTGTAGTTCACTTCCACCGGTGAACAGTCCATTTCTGCCTGTAGTTCACTTCCACCGGTGAACAGTCCATTTCTGCCTGTAGTTCACTTCTACCGGCGAACAGTTCATTTCTGCCCAGTTTATTTACATCTTCCGCCTGACGTCATCCACATCTTCCGCCTAACGTCATCTGCTTTACTTCTACCGCTGTTTCTTTTGCTTCGATTTAATTCACATCTACCGCTTTTTACTGTTCACTTTTGTCTTATTCACATTTACTGCTGTCTTTCGCCTTACTTCTTCCGTCCAATTTACTCACATCTACCGCTAGTCTATATCGCTCGCCCAGTTTACTTACATTTTCTGCTTCGTCTACTGCCTACGTCTTCTGCCCAGTTTATTCATGCCATCCACTGTAGCTCTTCTACAGTATGCTCTCCTCCAGTTGTTTTCATTCTCTCTGTTATCCTAATTTATTATGCTTCTTTATTTCAGCCGTCCATTTCTGTTTACTGTTTTTCCTAGTTTCCTTCTGTTAATCACCCCTGTAATCCAGTTTTAAATTAGCTCCCAGTTTTCAAATCTAGAGAAAGTTTTCTCTCTCTGTAATGCTTTTAAGGGTTTGCTCTTAAAAGTTCAGTCTGTTTGGTTCAAAAGAAAAATATACGTCTCGTTCTCTGTTAAATGTCCCGGAGTGATGGCTCCTCGGCCCCGATCGGGTTGGGGGTCGTCACACCCAATGGTAGATCGAAGTCCAAGGCCCGTATTCTACTTAGCACTTTTACTAATGAATTTGCTTTTCTTTTTCTTGCAGAAGTTGATCTTGTTGGAGACTTCACTTGGAGCATTTGGAAGGATTCATCATTTGGCCCATGGGAATTTGTCTTCCCGGCCTATGAATTATTGTAATTTTTGTTTTCCAACTTATTTGACAAATTCTAGCCTTTTTGTATGGATTATTTATATTGCATCATGCATTAGATTGAATGGTTATGATTAAATGTATGTTGGTGGATGATGGTTTGATGACTTAGCCAACAAAGAAAAAAAGGCTCACCAACAAAATGGACTCAAATAAAGACTTAGCCCAAAGGAGAGCCTAAATTTAAGGTATGAATTTTTCAGGTACATCAATTAGTGGCCACAAGGATGGATGACATGTCCATTTAGCACCATTGATCAAGCAAAACAAGGAAAGAACCTCAACTCTTGGATGAAGCACATGGATTGCAATCTTGTCCCTTCATCTTGGTCTTCATCAATGGCTCCAATCCTTTCTTCCATTGCCAAACCCTAATCATTCACCCTAGGTTTCTCTATTTAAGGCATTGCATTGGTGATTGTAGCAACTTTTTGCCATTTATGAAATTTCTATTTCCCTAACCAACGTGTTAGAAGACCTACGGGTATCCTCGATTTTCTAATCAAGTGGAGAAGTCCTCCATTGTTCCCCTAGCCCTCGGGTTGCTAGGTGAACTCTTATCTTTTCTCTCACCTTTCTCTCTTGAGAGTTCAAGGTTCGAGGACAAAAACCTAGGCCTAACGGTGGTTGTTTTCCTACGGAAAAACATGCGCCCGTGAGCCAAACATTAGATAGCTCTCGGGTCTGCCAAAGGTATTTCCATCTTCTCCTTCATTTCATGTTTTCATTTCATATTACTTTGGACCATCATCTTCACACACATTTCACTTTTAATTTGTGATACATCTTCATCTCCATTTCTTCACATATTCACCACGGTTTTACACATTGCACCAACACCAAACACATCACTAGTTATCATCATTTTCTTTCCATTTTCTCGCACTTATTCTTCCCTTATATTCTCGGCCATCTTCACACACAAGCACCATTTCATTTCGGTTACATTTTCATCCCCTTTTCTTCTCTTTATTTTTCATTTTGTGTAACACTTCGTCACCCGAGCACATTGTCTCTTATTTGTGGTTTACACGGTTCCTTTTCTAGGGCCACTGTGTCAAGTAGTATCAGAACACAAGGTGCTTCTCATAGTCAAAACTCTAGCATAAAATCGGGATAGCCGCTCAAATAGTTGTTCGATTTACGGTTCTGTTTTTGTGCTAAATTTTTGCTATGGTTATCATGATATTTGTAGCAAGTTTCTTGTCATTTTTAGCCTAAAATACTAAAGTAAAAATTGGGTTTCAATGTTGCACACATTACACAAAGCTCGGCCAAGGTGAGCATCTAGTTTTCATCCATTTGTTGCTTCGGTTTTTAGTAATTTTTCTCATCGGTTTTCATGCATGTGACTCTCGATTTTATTCATCTTTATCATGTTATGATTAAATCAATGTTTTGCATCTCAATATATGCCAACCACCTAATACAAAAATCTGATTATATTGATGCATAAAAAATTCGGCCAAGATGAATTATATCAATCGGTTAATATCATGCTTATCTTCTCGGTTTTTGCATGTTTGGCTTCAATTTTTCCAGCTGCATTTTATTAAGTTTAAGCCTACTTTTGTATGTAGAAATATCAGGAGAATCATCTATTATGTGCTAACATCTTACTCTTGAAAATCAGATTGCAAAGTTGGTGACAAGTTGATTAGAATCGGCCATATTGAACATATATATAAACCAGATATTCTGCTCATTAAATCTGAAATTTCAGCATGTTAACTTGAGTAAAACTTGTGTTTTTAATGTTAGATCTTGCTGTTTTTGAGTTATAACATTGACATTAAGATTATATTAATTAAATCTTGCCTAAAGTTGAGGAATTTGTTTGAATTTGGTTGGACTTGTGGTACTAGAACACATATTGAAAATCTAAATTTTAAAGTAGTTTACTAAGTGTTTGTTGAATTTCCGAAGTTGTTTTTATGACTATAATTTTTAAATGTTAAGTGTTTATTGTGTTTTCCACTAGTTATTGTCTTAGCTGGGAATTATTCCTTAGTGCGTAAAAATTTCCTAAGACACTAATTAGTTAAGCACCATCACTAATTTAAGATAAAACAACTTCGAAAAGAATTAAAATTTAAAAATGGCAAACTTAAAAACTTAGACTTAATTAATTGCCTGACACTTAGTAATGACGAATATGAGTGGATTTACACGTGACCTAACACACAATCAAGAACCTAACCAAGCTAGGGACACTCCCCCTCCTGAACACAATCGACAAGAGGGTGAATCTAGCATGCAAGGTCAACTCAATGCCTTAACGGGATTGGTTAGCACCTTCACATAATAACTCAAGGACGTATCCCTTGAGATGGCCCAATTTAGAGAACACATGAGAAACAATCCTCGTAGAGAATCCCATGAACGAGACCCTTCTCAAAAAATCCCCTCAAGGACTAGACACGGACGTCCTAGATGTAGAACTCCTATCCAAAGACCCTTAGGAGAAGATGAATGGGCCGAGCCCTAAAGAAGGAGACCTTGATATTATGAATCGGAGGATGAAGATTGGGCAAGAGATGATGAAGAGCAATATCGCCCGAATCGTTGTAGGGACATCGATGACCTCTGACATGTTAAGATCAGCATTCCTCCTTTCAATGGAACGTGTGACGGTCATACCTTTTTGAATTAGGTAGATAAAGTTAAACGAGTTTTTGATTGTCATGATTACTCCGAAAGAGTAAAAATCAAACTTACCTCACTAGAACTCACGGGCCACACAGAACTATGGTGGTCCAACCTTAGAGCCCAAAGAATGTGATCCATAGGATACCCCATCTCCACATGGAATTCCATGAAGGAACTCATGCACAAAAGATTCGTTCCCCGACACTATAGGCACAAACTTTTTCACCAACTCCACAACCTAAGACAAAATTGCCTCACAGTTCATGAATACCTCACTGAGTTTGAAACACTCAATATGTGTTGTGCTATTGAAGAGTCCGAGGAACAACTCATCGCGAGATTCATTTGTGGATTAAATTGCGATATTGGAGACGCAATTGAGATGCAACAACTAGAGGCCATGGACTTGGTCGTTCAATTAGCACTCACGGTGGAAGGACAATTAACAAAAAAACATAAGACCAATTTCCTTATTAAATTTGCATCTAGATATTTGGACCAAGACCAACCAAAGCCTCCCTCGAAAACTGAAGAGAAGAGACCAATTAACCGTAATTGGCCCCCGTAAGCACCAGTTAATACTGACAATCACCAATGGACAAAACTCAAGCAAACCCATCTAACAGATGAAGAGCTCAAGATGTTCGATGTTATAAATGTCTAGGCAAAGGACACTATGCCAATGAATGCTCTAACCGTCGTGTGATGGTAATTACAGAATCAACTGGAGAGTGGGAAAGTGAAAATGATGAAGGACAATACAATAAGGATGAAGAAGAGATAGTATAGGAGAGCGATCAAGAAGCCGATTATTGTAGGGCTCAAGAAGGACCTCTACTACTGGTCATAAGGCGAGCCTTGATATCTAAAAATGTGGACGAAGACTGTCAACGTGAGAATCTCTTCTAAAGTTGTTGCGCAGTCAATGACAATGTTTGCTCAATAATTATTGACGGAGGAAGTTGCATTAATGCAGCCTCACAAGACATGGTCAGTAAGTTAGGGTTGGAAACCACTAACTACCCTAAACTGTATAAACTGAGTTGGTTGGATGATAGAAATGACATCAAGGTAACTATGCAAGTGTAACACCCAGTATTTTCAGTCAGGTATTTATTCTGAAACTTACTGAACGGAGTTAATTTGCTATTTATGTAATGATCATTTTATTGGAATTTGGACGCTGAGGTTTTCGGGTTTCTGCTCGTTAAGGGTATTATCGTAAATAAAGGAATTTAAGTCCGTTTCGCGAGCGGGAAGTTTTGTTAAGATTTCGAGAATTTATTGAGATGCATGAAGGAATAAGAAATTTGCGAGGATCTAAAACGACGGGTTTCGCAACGTTTAGTTAAAAGTTAGGGCGAGTGGCAAAATTGTAATTAAGGTAGATTTTAATTAATATATATATGTAGGAAAGAAATCCAAAACCCTCACAAAACCCTCTCCACGGTTCTTCATCAGCCGACTCCTCTTCTTTCTCAAAAATCTTCTCCCCACGATTCTTTTTTCTTCTTTAGCGTTCCTCCTCCGCCGACCTAGTCAACTGATTCTTCCTCTGTTCTCTTCAATAACCAAAGCTCTAGGTAAGGTTTAAATAATTTATTCATTAAGTTTTGATTTAAGAGTTTCATTAGTTAGAGTTTGAGATTTTAGGACTTGACAATGTTAGAGTAACGTTAATATTTATGAGTTTTTCATATTAATGACATTGATGATAGGATTTTGGATGCTGTTGATGTTTAGATTGAGAATCTAATATTGGTATGAATATGGTGGTTATTGTACACAAATGCCATTAATGTTATTGAAAACAATGTTGAGCACTCAAGGTGTTTGACAAAATGCCTATGATGTCTAAGCTGAATTTTAGGAGGTTACCTTAGTTAGGAACTTAGCTGATTTTGAATTTGGATTATTTACGATCGATTTTTAACATTTAAAATGTGAAATGTCTTAGGTGGAAAAGAAGTAAAGTGAAGACATGACATTGCTAAGGAGTCCAGGTAAGTGGGTGTGTAGGTATCCGGCCATTAAGGCCCTACATCACAAGGATACTAGGAGGTTTGTATTGATGTTTATTTGATAATTTATGAATGGTGGAGAATTATGTTACGATGAGGATGATATAATCTATGATATATGGCTTGCTTTCTTTAGTATGACATTTTTATGTGCGCCCATGTCCATGCATCATGATTTTCTCAAAAGCAGATGAAAATGTTTTATGTCCATGATTTAAATGAACAAGATAAGAATACGTAATGTATGTATGAATAGTTAAGTGTGGGATGGGGTGAAATAGCCACTAATTGTCCACGAGTTGGACCACGATTATGTTCTCAAGATTATGAGTACGGTTCGCGGATCCTCCCGCTGGTGGGGGCCGGACTGGCAGGAAGGCTCGTAGATCCTCCCGCTGGTGGGGGACACGATTTTCATGATATGAAATGAGAACACGAACACGATTTTCATGATATGAAATGAGAACACGAACACGATTTTCATGATATGAAATGAGAACACGAACACGATTTTCATGATATGAAATGAGAACACGAACACGATTTTCATGATATGAAATGAGAACACGAACACGATTTTCATGATATGAAATGAGAACACGAACACGATTTTCATGATATGAAATGAGAACACGAACACGATTTTCATGATATGAAATGAGAACACGAACACGATTTTCATGATATGAAATGAGAACACGAACACGATTTTCATGATATGAAATGAGAACACGAACACGATTTTCATGATATGAAATGAGAACACGAACACGATTTTCATGATATGAAATGAGAACACGAACACGATTTTCATGATATGAAATGAGAACACGAACACGATTTTCATGATATGAAATGAGAACACGAACACGATTTTCATGATATGAAATGAGAACACGAACACGATTTTCATGATATGAAATGAGAACACGAACACGATTTTCATGATATGAAATGAGAACACGAACACGATTTTCATGATATGAAATGAGAACACGAACACGATTTTCATGATATGAAATGAGAACACGAACACGATTTTCATGATATGAAATGAGAACACGAACACGATTTTCATGATATGAAATGAGAACACGAACACGATTTTCATGATATGAAATGAGAACACGAACACGAACACGAACACGATTTTCATGATATGAAATGAGAACACGAACACGATTTTCATGATATGAAATGAGAACACGAACACGATTTTCATGATATGAAATGAGAACACGAACACGATTTTCATGATATGAAATGAGAACACGAACACGATTTTCATGATATGAAATGAGAACACGAACACGATTTTCATGATATGAAATGAGAACACGAACACGATTTTCATGATATGAAATGAGAACACGAACACGATTTTCATGATATGAAATGAGAACACTTTGTCATTCTCATCGTGCCCCTTAATCCATGTTGAGTGAGTAATGAATAAGAACACGAACACGAACACGAGCATGACTTTCATGATATGAAATGAGAACACGAACACGATTTTCATGATATGAAATAAGAACACGAACACGATTTTTACGAAGAATGCATTCTTGAGCATTTATGTATATGTTGCACTCCTTACTAAGCATTAGGCTTATATTTTAAACCTCAAACCGAATGATGATGTCTAAGTCGGGTTGCTGGAGGGTGCTCATGGCGAGGCTTTTGTGGCTGGGTGGTGATTTTGACCTGAGGGTGATGCTCCTAGTATGTTTTGGTATATGTTTATGTTATTGGAAGTGAAGGTAGGAAAGGATTTTTCTCATGTTGACAGATACCGAAATTGGTTGGTACTGTTTATGATTTAAAGAGAATTTTAAGACTAAAAGTTTTTACTCGTTTTCTTTAAGTCTTCCGCTACGTGTTCAAGTCGAGGGTTATGATGTTTATGTGCATGAGGATTCTGGAAATGGAATTTAAGTTTATATAAGTTAGAGTATTGAAGTGTCGACTTCGACCGGATTCGAAGATGTCGTTCAGCAAATGTCGCTTGACAGATGTCGTCCGATTATGAAGAGGTCAATTCTAGAGAGTGGAAATGTCGACCTCGTCCGATACTCCTAGATGTCGATCGGCGGATGCAATCGGTAGATGTGATCGGTTGATGTCGTTCATCAGATGTCGATAGTGGTCAAAGATGTCGTTCGTCAGATGTCGTTAGTGGTGGAAGATGTCGTCTAGCAGATGTCGTCCGACAGATGTCATCCGATTATGAAGAGGTCAATTCCAGAGAGTGGAAATGTCGACCTCGTCCGATACTCTTAGATGTCGATCGGCGGATGTGATCGGTAGATGTGATCGGCTGATGTGTTCGGCAGTTGTGTTAGGTAGATGTGATCGGCAGATGTCGAGCAGCAGATGTTGTTCGACAGATGTCGATCGGTAGAGGTTAAATCGGTTGATGTTGAGCGTAAATGTAAATCGGTCGATGTTGAGCATAAATATAAATCGGTCGATGTCAAGCAACAAATGTTGTTTGGCAGATGTCGATCGGCAGAGGTTAAATCGGCAGATGTTGATCAACAGATGTGATTGGCTGATTCCCTTGTATAAACGACTCTGATGGTTTTAGTGACATTTTAAATGTTTTAAAAGTCGAAATTTTTCATGTTCCAAAATGTCTAAGTAGAGGTCAACGTCAAGTATGGTAATTGTGACGACCCGAAAGGGGAAACGGGTTTGGGTCGTTACAGAGTGGTATCAGAGCACTCGGGTTTTAAAATCGGTTCTATAGACTGCCTACTAGCACAAATTTCTGCATGAGTGCACTCCAACAATGGTAAGTGTTTATGATTTTAATAATGTCATTTAAGGTTAAGATGTGTTTATGATATGTTTAGGAATTTCAAGATGGTGAGCGGTCAACGTAGAGAAGTCAATGAAGGGAGTAACACAATTGCTCAGTTAACAGAGTTGGTTCACCGCCAATCCCGTCAGATCGAGCGGCTTGTGGCTAGACAGGAACAAGGAAACTCTAGTTCGAGTGCAACTCATGACCAAGGTGGCGACGATTTCGCCGACTTCGACCTTTGACATTTAACGGCCAAGTTTTGGATCCTATTTATGCTGAGGAATGGGTTCGAACAATTAAGGAGATGTTCAAGTATGCCAAGGTCGATGAGGAAGACAAGATCACATGTGCTGTTTTCCATTTTACGCTGGATGCAAGGCATTGGTGGGACACAATTCAGAGCACCACCAATGTAGAGGGTAGGACCTGGGAACTGTTTAAGATGGCTTTCTTTGATAAGTACTTCAGCCGAGTTGTTCGGACCAGCAAGAAGATAGAGTTTATGCAGCTGCACCAAACCTGTTTCGTGGCAGACTATATCCGTAAGTTTGAAACTTTGTCCCGATTCGCGCCCCATCTGGTGAATGACGAAGAAGACAAGATTCACTAATTTGTTCAAGCGTTGAAACCAGATCTGTTGAAGGGGTGAAAACAGCAGGGATTCATAACATACACTATACCGAGGTGGTGGCTAAGGCCTTAGAACTGGAAGAGGTAGAAGTGACGGTTCAGGGATACCGCAATGGGCCAAAGAAGTTTGTTAGAGATGTGCAGCCACAACAGAATATGGGTTGGCAACCACAGCAGAACAAAGGGGGTTGGCAGCAACAATAGAGGGGTGCTAAAAGGCCCTATGACCCAAATGGAGACCAAGGAAAAGGGAAACAATCTCAAGGGACCCCTCAAGTTCCTTTATGTTCCACCTGCCAGAAGAACCACTACGGCGAATGCAAGCTCTATACAGGTCGATGTTCAGGTGTGACAATGTTGGTCATCTAATTAGATATTGTCTTATGCCGTCGGATGCAAACCGAGCGAGAGTGGTGCCTCGAGTCTTTACTCTGATGGAAAATGAAGACGCAGTACAGCACACAGTCATAACAGGTACAATTTTGGTCTGCGACAAACTGCTTACGCACTCATTGTTATAGGAGCTACCTATTTTTTTAGAGCAACCGAGTGTTTAGTCAAGTGAAGTTATTACCAATGTTGGCTGATAAATCCTATAATATCATGCTACCTTTCGGAGCGTCACTGCACGTAGATTCAGAGATGAAGGTAGTGTCGTATCAGTAGGGGGTGAGGAATTTGACATGGGTCTTAGCATAATTAATAGGGAATGGAATGAGATTAGTCTAGAGAAGGATTTATTTAGAAGAGAAAAAGGAATGTGGGTCGACGGTATAATGGGTTTGATCGAGAGCAAGGGGGTCTATGAACATCAAAGGTAAAACGCTAAGTTCAGAACGACTGTTATAAGGAAGTTGGTTAACCCAAAGACTATTAATTTTGGACTTTGGACAAAGTAAAGTCACTAAGATTGTTCATGAAGGATGCTGTAGTTGATCGACTTAAAGTGATAAATTATATAGACATTCTATTAGCTGTGGCTCAAGGAAGAGAGTATCACATTGGAAGATAAGACCGGAATGAAAGAGCTGGTGGGATTAAGAGTGACCAATAAGGAGGGAAAGTTTTAAGTTTTTTTTTTTCGTGATCGAGACCTTGAGAGTAGCCTCGATAATATAGTTTGTGAAGTATAGCAATGAGAACTTTAGTTGTGAAACCTACGTTGGAACAGTTAGCATAACCGGTGTTCTGCCCGCAGAAAATAGGTGACTTAGGGCACTATTGATGAAATAGTTCATGAAAGGTCATTAGTAGGGAAATGTAGAACTTGAGTTGCCATACATCATGACTATGGTTAAAGTAGGTGAACTTATGTACGGGATTGGATTACAACTCAAGGGTTATTTGAAATCGTTAGACGATAGTAAAGCTAAGTAAGGTCAAGGAGCTTAAGTATGATTATTAACTAAAAGTATAGCTGAAGGAAACATTGACTAAGGAAACCTTGAAGTCAAATTTACTGGGAAATTGAGGGTTTAAAATGAGCACTGATCGATGAACCTGAACATAAGGCTAAATTAGATTAGCTAGAAAATTAAACTTGCGGACGATTAATTGGAGATTTTAGAACTTGATGGTACTCGATGCATAATCAAGGACGTGCTTAGTCCAATTGAGTTAGTGAATATGGTTAAGAGACTAATGTCAGTTATTATGTTTTTAGGAGTTTCGGTGTAGAACCATTGAGATTGATTCCAACTACAGATAGAATCATGGTCTTAAATAGGAAATTGAATTTTTGGAAAGGGCGAGAGGAATGGACTCGAAGAGTACAGAATAAACATAGGTTGAGGAATAAGGCCACTATGCTGAGCAAATTTTGAGGACAAATTTCTTGTTGAAGGAGGGTAGGATGTAATACCCAGCATTTTCGGTCAGGTATTTATCCTGAAACTTACTGAACGGAGTTAGTTTTCTATTTACGTAATAATCATTTTATTAGAATTTGGACGCCGAGGTTTTCGGGTTTCCACTCGTTAAGGGTATTTTTGTAAATAAAAGAATTTAAGTCTGTTTCGCGAGCGGGAAGTTTTGTTAAGATTCCAAGAATTTATTGGGATGAATGGAGGAATAAGAAATTTGCGAGGATCTAAAACGACGGGTTTCACAACGTTTAGTTAAAAGTTAGGGCGAGTGGCAAAATTGTAATTAAGGTAGATTTTAATTAGTATATATATAGGAAAGAAACCCCAAAACCCTCACAAAACCCCCTCCACAGTTCTTCATCAGCCGACTCCTTTCTCTCTAAAAAATCTTCTCCTCCCCACGATTCTTTTTCCTTCTTCAGCGTTAATCCTCCGCCGAGCTAGTCGACTGATTCTTCATCTGTTCTCTTCAATAACCAAAGCTCTAGGTAAGGCTTAGATGATTTATTAATTAAGTTTTGATTTAGGAGTTTCATTATTTAGAGTTTGAGATTTTAGGACTTGACAATGTTATAGTAACGTTAGTATTTATGAGTTTTTCATATTAATGGCATTGATGATAGGATTTTGGATGCTGTTGATGTTTAGATTGAGAATCTAATATTGGTATGAATCTAGTGGTTATTGTACACAAATGCCATTAATGTTATTGAAAACAATGTTGTGCACTTAAGGTGTTCGATAAAATGCCTATGAGGTATAAGCTAAATTTTAGGAGGTTACCTTAGTTAGGAACTTAGCTGGTCTTGAATTTGGATTATTTGGGATCGATTTTTAACATTTAAAATGTGAAATGTCTTAGGTGGAAAAGAAGTAAAGTGAAGGCACAACATTGCTATGGAGTCCAGGTAAGTGGGTGTGTAGGTATCTGGCCATTAGGGTCCTACATCACAAGAGTACTAGGAGGTTTGTATTGATGTTTATTTGATAATTTATGAATGGTGGAGAATTATGTTACGATGAAGATGATATAATCTATGATATATGGCTTACTTTCCTTAATATGACGTTTCTATGTGCACCCATGTCCATGCATCATGATTTTCTCAAAAGCATACGAAAATGTTTTATGTCCATGATTTAAATGAACAAGATAAGAACACGTAATGTATGTATGAATGGTTAAGTGTGGGATGGGGTGAAATGGCCACGAATTGTCCACGAGTTGGACCACGATTATGTTCTCAAGATTATGAGTATGGTTCGCAATCCTCCCGCTGGTGGGGGCCGGACTAGCAATAAGGCTCGTAGATCCTCCCGCTGGTGGGGGCCGAGTTGTTACTGCACGATTAGTTCGCGGATCCTGCTACTGTGTGGGCCGGACTGGTCGTTATGGAAACTGTCTGAAAGGACCACGATTATGATTCCTCTGCCATTCTCCTCGTGCCCCTTAATCCATGTCGAGTGAGTAATGAATAAGAACAGGAACACGAACATGACTTTCATGATATGAAATGAGAACATGAACACGAACACGATTTTCATGATATGAAATAAGAACACGAACACGATTTTTACGAAGCATGCATTCATGAGTATTTATGTATATGTTGCACTCCTTACTAAGCATTAGGCTTATAGTTTAAACCTCAAACCAAATGATGATGTCTAAGTCGGGTTGCTGGAGGGTGCTCATGCCGAGGATTTTTTGGTTGGGTGGCGATTTTGACCTGAGGGTGATGCTCCTAGTATGTTTTGGTATATGTTTATGATATTGGAAGTGAAGGTAGGAAAGGATTTTTCTCATGCTGACAAATACCGAGTTTGGTTGGTCTTGCTTATGATTTAAAGAGGATTTTAAGACTAAAAGTTTTCACTCATTTTCTTTAAGTCTTCCGCTACGTGTTCAAGTCGAGGGTTATGATGTTTATGTGCATGAGGATTTTGGAAATGGAATTTAAGTTTATAGAAGTTAGAGTATTGAAGTGTCGACTTCGACCGGATTCAAAGATGTTGTTTTGCAAATGTCGTTCGACAGATGTCCTTCGATTATGAAGAGGTCAATTCCAGAGAGTGGAAATGTCGACCTTGTCCAGTACTCCTAGATGTCGATCGGCGGATGCAATCGGTAGATGTGATCGGCTGATGTCGTTTGGCAGATGTTGTTCGTCAGATGTCGTTAGTGGTCGAAGATGTCGTTCGGCAGATGATGTTCTGCCAAAGTCATTAGTGGTCGAAGATGTCATCCGGCAAATGTCGTCCGATTATGAAGAGGTCAATTTCAGAGAGTGGAAATGTCGACCTCGTCTGATACTCCTAGATGTCGATCGGCGGATGCGATCGGTAGATGTGATCGGCTGATGTGTTTGGTAGATGTGTTAGGTAGATGTGATCGGCAGATGTTGTTCTGCAGATGTCGATTGGCAGAGGTTAAATCGGTCGATGTTGAGCGTAAATGTAAATAGGTCGATGTTGAGCGTAAATGTAAATCGGTCGATGTTGAGCGTAAATGTAAATCGGTCGATGTCAAGTAGAAAATGTTGTTGGGCAGATGTCAATCGGCAGAGGTTAAATCGGCAGATGTTGATCAACAGTTGTGAATGGCTGATTCCCTTGTATAAACGACTCTGATGGTTTTAGTCTCATTTTAAACGTTTTAAAAGTCGAAATTTTCATGTTCCAAAATGTCTAAGTAGAGGTCAACATCAAGTATGGTAATTGTGACGACTCGAAAGGGGAAACGGGTTTGGGTCGTTATAGCAAGTAACTGTAGACTTTACCATTGGAAAATATAAAGACTCGGTTCTTTGCGACGTTGTCCCAATGAATGCCAGTCATCTTCTATTAGGTCAACCATGACATTACGAATGGAAGGTACACTATGATGGATTCCTCAACAACAATACTTTTAAATTTGGCAGAAGGACAATCAATTTACTACCTATGACGCCTGAACAAGTGGCTAGTGATGAAGCTATGTGAAAAGAAGGAAAAATAAAGGAGAATCTGCTCTTATCGAGACGTGGGTTGATGTCAAGAAAAAATCAAGAATACCCTCACATCGAGTGGCATCTTAATCCACTTTATGAAGAAGCCCACATACTAAGACCATTAATATCACCCTTCCTTAAAATAAATGACCTTTTTGAAGAAATGGTGGTTGAAGAAGTTATGCCTCACCATTGGAGAGACGTATCAACATGGCATCAAGAGAAGGAGATAAGTGAAGAGAGTATTTTTGGGATTGGTAGTATGGTCATTGTTCCACCTCACTCCTTACCGTATGTTGGAAGAATCAACTCTCCTTCACACCAACCTTTAAAAAAATTAGCCTATTATCTAGATCCTCCACTTTGTGCTATCTTAGTCCTTATTGGAGATAGGCAAAAGAAGAGGAAGTGTACACCCAATGCACTCAACAAAAGCCCCAATTTACAATTAGGCAGACTAACGCAACAACTAGCCTCATTAGGTGACTATCTCAAATTCCACCATCGAACCAGGAACAAGGTTCATTTGGATGTTGAGCTTGCATATGTGGTTTTAAGGATAGAGGAATTAACTCTTTGGTATCGCATGCTATCATATTTGGAATTCGACTACTTTGGAAACCTTCACTCCATCACTGAGCAAACGCCCTCCAAAGTAGCTCATGAATTCAATTTTGCCACCTTTACCAAAAAAATTCTTAGTAAGACCACCCGTTCACCGATAGACTTCTTGCCATCCCCATTTAGTACCCAAGATTTGTTCCCTCACATTGGAAATATAATTCTTGAAGAGGAGGCTGAATCGTTGGATTTGAGGTCAAATCCTCAGCCACCCGGAATGGATGAGATGCCAAGGAGGCTGAAAGCTAGATCGCAGTCCAAGGCCCATATTCTACTTAGCACTTTTACTAATGAATTTGCTTTTCCTTTTCTTGCAAGAGTTGATCTTGTTGGAGACCTCACTTGGAGCACTTGGAAGGATTCATCATTAGGCTCATGGGAATTTGTCTTCCCGGCCCATGAATTATTATAATTTTTGTTTTCAAACTTATTTGGCAAACTCTAGCCTTTTTGTATGAATTATTTATATTGCATCATGCATTAGATTGAATGGTTAGGATTAGATGTATGCTGGTGGATGATGCGTTGAAGACTTAGCCAACAAAGAAGAAAAGGCTCGCCAACAAAATGGACTCAAATGAAGACTTAGCCCAAAGGAGAGCCTAAATTTAAGGTATGAATTTTGCAGGTACATCAAGTAGTGGCCACAAAGATAGATGACATGGCCATTTAGCACCATTGATCAAGCGAAACAAGGAAAGCACCTCAACCTTTGGGTGAAGCACATGGATTGCAATGTTGTCCCTTCATCTTGGTATTCATCAACGGCTCCAATCCTTTCTTCCATTACCAAACCCTAATCATCCACCCTAGGTTTCTCTATTTAAGGCATTGAATTGGTGATTGTAGCAACTTTTTGCCATTTATGAAATTTCTATTTCCCTAACCGACGTGTTAGAAGACCTACGGGTATCCTCAATTTTCTAATCGAGTGGAGAAGTCCTCCATTGTTCCCCTAACCCTCGGGTTGCTAGGTGAATTCTTATCTTTTTCCTCACCTTTCTCTCTTGAGAGTTCAAGGTTCGAGGACGAAAACCTAGGCCTAATGGTGGTTTTTTTCCTACGGGAAACATGCACCCGTTAGCCAAACGTTAGATAGCTCTCGGGTCCGCCAAAGGTATTTTCATCTTCTCCTTCATTTCATGTTTTCATTTCATATTACTTTCGGCCATCATCTTCACAGACATTTCACTTTTAATTTGTGATACATCTTCATCTCCATTTCTTCACATATTCACCACGGTTTTGCACATTACACCAACACCGAACACATTACTAGTTATCATCATTTTCTTTCCATTTTCTTTCACTTATTCTTCCCTTATATTCTCAGCCATCTTCACACACAAGCACCATTTCATTTTAGTTACATCTTCATCCTCTTTTCTTCTCTTTATTTTTGATTTTGTGCAACACTTCATCACCCGAGCACATTGTCTCTTATTTGTGGATTTTTATACGGTTCCTTTTTTGGGCCACTGTGTCACTCATATTCAACTCCTTTGAGTGAAAATATACTTCATACTTTTGTAATCTGAATATATCTCACATTGTTGTCCATAAAGGTAGTGTGTCTAGATCTTTAGCGCGAACACCACCGTCACTAACTCTAAGTCATGGGTTGGATAATTTTGCTCATAAAACTGTAATTGCCTATAAGCATAGGCAATCACCTTTCCGTTCTGCATCAATACACAACCCAATCCGATCCTAGAAGCATCACAGTAAATGCTGAATTTCACATCTGCCACCGGTATTATCAACACTGGAGCTGTAGTCAATTTTTGCTTCAGCATCTAAAAACTATGTTCGCAATCCTCCGACCATGCATATTTGACATCCTTTCTTGTCAGCCGAGTTAGGGGTGCCGCAATCTTTGAAAAGCCCTCAATAAACTTTCTGTAGTAATAACAGAAAATTTTGAATCTCGCTGACATTCGTTGGCTGAGGCCATTCCTTGATCGATTGTATCTTAGCTGGATCTACCGATATTCCCCCATTGGAAATCACATGTCCAAGAAAATGGATCTTATCCAGTCAGAACTCGCACTTGGAGAACTTCGCATAAAGTTGGTGCCGCTTCAAAGTCTGCAAAAACGTCTTCAGATGCTCCTTATGTTCGTCTTCGTTACGGGAATAGACCAAGATATCATCGATAAATACAATGACAAATTTATCGAGATACTCTCGAAATACCCAATTCATCATGTCCATAAAAATGGCAGGAGCATTTGTCAGTCCGAACAACATTACCAAAAATTCATAGTGCCAGTATCTTGTCCGAAAAACTGTCTTCGGGATATCTTGCGATTTGATTTTCAGCTGATAATACCCTGACCTCAAGTCTATATTCGAGAAAATATGAGCTCCTTGGAGTTGATCGAATAAGTCGTCTATCCTTGGCAGTAGATACTTGTTCTTAATGGTCAGCTTATTCAACTCCCTGTAGTCAATGCACATTCGGAGCGACCTATCTTTCTTTTTCACAAACAGAACTGGCGCGCCCCATGGTGAAAAGCTAGGACGTATGAATCCCTTATCTACTAGTTCTTCCAATTGCTTTTTCAACTCCTTCAATTCTGGCCGAGCTAACCTGTAATGGTTCTTTGATATTGGTTCTGCTCCGGGATATGTGTCAATCACGAATTTAATTTCCCGATCTGGAGGTAAACTAGGAAAATCGTCCATAAATACATCAAGTGTAACGTCCGTTATTTCCTAAATCTTAAAATTCCTGTAAAATTTTTCATTTTTTTTAACATTAAGTAAATTTTAACTTCTAAAGCTTTAAATCAAAGTCTAGGGTCGTTGAAATCATTGAAAAATAGTTTAAAGAAATACACATAAATGAAGAAATCAGGGCCAGGCGATCGTAAGGGCAAAAAGGGCATAACCGCCCAAATTTCATCAGTCGATCGATCGGCCAGCCTTCTGGGAATTCCAAAATGCTTGGCCAGTAGAATGCTGGCCGATCGATCACCGTTACTGGCGATCGATCGACTAACGTTCTGGAATTCCTCCAGAACGTAGCCAGCAGGGGCGCCGATCGATCGTCCTCCCTGGCAATCGATCGGCGGGCACTTTAGACCTTGTTCCAGAGTGCTCACCTCCCCTGCTTCCCTCCCTTGTTCCTCCTTCACACCTTCTTCACACTTTTTCTCCCCTCCATCAATGCCTACACCTAAACTCACCTCTTCATAAAACAATTCAACTCTCATACATTTCTCAATTCCCCGGTCACCATGAACCCTACCCCAAG
Source organism: Begonia masoniana (assembly GCA_022432975.1). NCBI lineage: Eukaryota > Viridiplantae > Streptophyta > Magnoliopsida > Cucurbitales > Begoniaceae > Begonia > Begonia masoniana. The sequence continues at coordinate 27,766,370 of CM039502.1, forward strand.
CGTACTTAAAAACATAGTAAATTTCATGAAAATGAACTGCGTGAATCCGTTTAAAAACTGAACATATCTTTACGAGTTTAAAAATATCCAAGCAGTTCCAGTAAACTTTCGAAATAAAATCATCACTTCCTATACATCCTAATACCATAGCATTCACATGAAAACTTGTCTTTGCATACACTTTTCTACAAAACTAACTGGAAAACCGTTAACAAAACATTATCATCAATTAGTTTCAAAACCATCCTAAAACGAACTATCAATACATTTTCCACCTAACATACTCAAAATACCTATACGTCGTCCCCACGAGTCTAAATTGCCTCGACTGTTCAGCGCACTCCAACGGGCATCCTTCTTCAACTTGTGCATTCATCGGATAAAGGAACGTCATCCTCATCTCCTTCTACGTCACCTACACCATAGAGACATTCTATGAGCTAAAGGCTCAGTAAATCTACATAAATGAGAATGTGTGCTATGCGTATACTGTTCATAAAATCATGCATTCCTTTTTGGTTCTTTAATTACATAACATGAGGTGTCACCGGGGATTGACTCTCACCAGATGGAGAGGGCACATCTTGCGGGTAGATAGTCCTTTCCATCTACCGAGAGGAAAACATGTTCCTCCTCTCAGGACAGCCATGTCTGAATCCCACCCCGCCGTGACCGGGATTACATGCATTCGTATCTTTTCATTAGTCATTTCCTTTCATGAAAATATAGTGCGGGAAATTCATTTTCATGCTTTTTCGAAAACCATGATGCATGAGAGTGAATAATGCATTAAACATAGAGAAAGCATAAAACAATATATAAAACTTAAAAAAAAAAAAAGACAATCTATAACGTAAACAACTTAACTACCCAACCTCTTACTCTAACACTACATAACACACCAATTTCCTCGATCAATAAACTCTCTTATGGTGTAGGCCGAATCGGCCAAACAAGTCACGAAGACTTATCTCGCGTCCTTATCAATCTGAGTGCCTCGTTTTGAGCTTCATTACCTAAGTCATTCTACAATTGGGTCAATAAGATTCAATCTAAATAAACCGTTCCTAAGGCCAAACGAAACTCCTAGCTAAAGCAACTTTCATAAAACCTCAATCTATTTCATTCGGGCATTCTATCGAGTAATTCGTGCTCACAAATTCTATAACCTAGCATCAATAGTGTTCAATACTTCAACCACCCAAAATCCAACCTAAAATTAACTAATAACCATAAACCCATTTTAACTACTAACTATAATGATAAATAAACCGTTATTAACTATAATTACGATAAATCTAACAATTTCTAACAAAACCTTTAATTTCCCTAATCCTAACTCAATAAAATCTAACCGAAACCCAACCTAAATCGACAACGAATCACTCAATGCACTAGAGCCTTACCTAGAGGGTTGAATCGTCGAAAGAAACGGAGAAGAAATCGACTGAGGGTAAAAATTCTCTCTAGATTCCTTTACAGAATGAAGTGGTATTTGTTATTTATTTATTTTTTATATAATTGGTTTCTATAATTACAAGTTTGCCACTCACTCTAAGGCTCCATCTATTTCGTTATTTCGCCCATCGATTTGAATTCTCTGGAATTTCTTTATTTCTCTAAACCTCTTAATTAATTACTAGGGTTCTAATGAAACTTTCCGTTTGTGATGACCCGAATCTGTACTGGTACGATGGCTGCACGAACCGGAACCCGGATGGCGGTACGTCCGCGCGGGCGAGCCGGAAGGTGACAGGTCGTAAAGAGGGGGTCGTCACAATCCCACAGCGCTTGGGGAAGTATGTGGAAATGAAACATATGTAAGAGATCCCTCCCAAGATAGTAAGACGCGTTTTGGAGCACAATTGGCAACGGATCCCATAAGAACTCCGAAGTTAAGAGGGCTTCGGCGAGAGTAATTCCAGGTTGGGTGACCTTCCGGGAAGTGCTCTCGCCAAAAACAAAGCCGTGAGGGGAGGATATTGGGCTGCGGCCCAATCCCCGGAGCGGACAATATCTTGCTGGGAAACGGGGTCGTTACAAATGGTATCAGAGCCTGTACCCAACCGGAATTGTGGCCAACGAGGACGTTGGGCCCCCAAGGGGGGGTGATTGTGATGACCCGAATCTGTACTGGTACGATGGCTGCACGAACCGGAACCCGGATGGCGGTACGTCCGCGCGGGCGAGCCGGAAGGTGACAGGTCGTAAAGAGGGGGTCGTCACAATCCCACAGCGCTTGGGGAAGTATGTGAAAATGAAACATATGTAAGAGATCCCTCCCAAGATAGTAAGACGCGTTTTGGAGCACAATTGGCAACGGATCCCATAAGAACTCCGAAGTTAAGAGGGCTTCGGCGAGAGTAATTCCAGGTTGGGTGACCTTCCGGGAAGTGCTCTCGCCAAAAACAAAGCCGTGAGGGGAGGATATTGGGCTGCGGCCCAATCCCCGGAGCGGACAATATCTTGCTGGGAAACGGGGTCGTTACACCGTTTGCAAAACGGACTTAATTTACTATAGTTACAAATATAATCCTTATATAACGTAAAGTCCAAAACACGTAAAACTGGGTGTTACATCTCTAAAAATTTCATTATTCCTCCAAATATTTTAATCTATTCATAGGGTTCTATCAAAACTTTCTGTTCGCAAAACGGGTTTAATTTGCTATATTTACGAAAATGCTATTATGTAAAAAAATCCAAAAATCTGGGTGTTACATCAAGAAAATCACGAACTACTAAAATATCCAGAGGTTTTGTCTCTACTTGAAACTGAGCATCAAAAATTGTTGCACGAAAGCAAAGTTGCTCACCCATTAAAGATTTTCGAGCATCAATGGGCACCATTACGGATAACTTCTTTATATTCTTCATGGTCTGCAACGAATGTTTCCCACCATTCGAGGGTTGGAAATTAACAGTCTCGGCCCTGTAGTCAATTGTTGCATAGTGTTAAAACAACCAATCCATTCTAGTATCACGTCGTACCCAGTTATTCCCATCACAATTAAGTTGGCAGGCAAGTTTTTCGTCCCTACTGATACCACACTATCATGCACAACTTGATCGGAGTGCATGCATTTACCAGACGGTAGCTTCACTTCATACATACATTTAGCTAGCTTAGGCTCCAAATTTAATTTTACTACGAAGGCCGTTGCCACAAAGGAGTGTGATGCGCCCGAGTCTATCAACGTAAAAGCAGGCACTGTATTAACTAGTACCGTACCTGAAATAACAGCTGGTCGATCTTCACCCTCCGGCTCAATCATAGCAAAAATTTTGGGTGTTACCTTGGCTGGACCCTTCTTTGCTGCGGGGCAGTCTCTGGCTATATGATCGATCTGATTGTAGTTGAAGCATCGGTTAACCCTCGGCTTTAGACAGTCTCATGAAAGATGGCCAGCTTTAAAACAGTTATAGAATTTGCCTGCAAACTGTTTGCATTCTCCTGGATGGTACTTCAAACATTTCTGACATTGCAGGTACTTCCTCCGTTGTTGTGGTTTCTTTCCTTCCCTTTGATCATTTAAGTTACCGCCTGGCCTTTTAGTTCCTTACAGCTGTGAAGAAGATCCTCCTCTACTCATTTGTGGTGTGATCTCCTTAAAAAGTCTCCTGGTGCCTTCTCCTTGCTTAATACATTTAACATCCTCCTCCTCCACTTCTAGTGCTTTGGCCCCAATTCTTGCGTACGGTACTCCCTCAATTCCAGATATTTTCACGCCTTTGTATATCTCTAGCTTTAGCCCTTGCATGAACTTGAGTACCTTATCTTCATCCTTGCTCACTAAATGACTTGCAAACTGAGATAACGATTCAAACTACCTGATGTACTCTCCTACTGATTCAGCCTGTTTCAACTGCAAAAACTCCATCCTCTTCGCAATTTGAGTTGTCCTGTTATAGTATTTATCGTAAAATATTTCTTTGCTCTCTTTCCATGTCAAATCCTGGGCAGCTGTGGTGGCCTCTACTGTCTCCCACCAGCATTGGGCATCTTTTGACAAGTGAAATGTCGCGCACGTCACCTTGTTTTCCTCCTCCACATTGGCATACATGAACATGTTTTCGATTGTAGGAATCCATCTTTCAGCAGCAGTTTGATCCGACAATTGGCCTTCAAATGTCAGAGGCTTCATTCTTCTGAACTTTTCTCCACTAGAACCCGCTCCAAGGTTCCCCTGTCCTTCCTGATTCAATAGCGCCCCAACAGTTGAGACTGCATACTGGCTAACTCTGTAAGTTGCCTGATCGAATCCTCATATTCATTTCTCGGCTGTCTTTGGTTTCTCGGCATCTCTTTTCTATTTCTGATCAAAGTTAATGCAATCTAATTTTAGTTATAAACTAACTAAAATTAAAAGAAATACTTATAGTCGGTGAAACACGTTGCATGGCGGCATGGATTGTTGGGTAATCCTTTAAATGACTTGACCATTTGGCTCTGATACCACAACTGTTGCAACGACCTACCCCCTTCACCGTTGCGAACGCACCGCCATCTGGGTCCGGATCCAGTATACAGGTCAGTCGTCACTCACAGAACTTTTCCCTCCTGGAGCAGGGAATTTCATGCCTTTCCCACCACTCGAACCTAGGATTTCTAGGATATAATCCATGGGCTATAAGTGATGGTACCACTTGGGCTACTGTAACACCCAAACTTTCATACATTTTGTGGATAAAATATTTTGTACAAATACATTATTTAATATAAAGTATATTTTAGACAGGATTTTTGAAAGAACGAGTAAATGATGAATGTAATAAAAAGGGGCTCAAACAATAGGGAGAGAAAAATGTGTGGAGGTGAAATTTTAATTAAGCAAAGTTGGGGTAGTTAAACATAAAAAGACAAAGTTTAAACCTATAACCCTCTCTCTTCTCTTTCCTTCTTCTTCACGTAAATACTTCTCCTCCATTGCCGATCATCTCCAAGCTCCAGCTCCTTCATTTTGATCAAGATTCAAGATAAGTTTGGGTTTTTGGTTAATGTTACTCGAATTCTAATGTTTATGAGTGATAAACTAAGGTTTATGGAAGCTTTGGTTGGAATGAGTTTTCTAAAACCCTAACCTACAAAATTCTCCCTGGAAAGTTGTTGATTTTTAATTCAAGTATGTTTAAATGATGTTTTAAAGGATTTTTATAGGATTGTATTAAGGAATGGTGCATTGGTTTGCAAAAAGGAGGAAAACCAGTTTTAAGGTTTACTTAAAATAGGGCAGCTTCTGTTTTAAGAATTCTGCTCTATCTTCCGATTTGCTTTTTATAAATGGATGGTTTCATTTGAAATAGACGTATAGAGTTTCCAAAACATATTGGAACGTTGAAAACAGATAAAAATTGAGAGAGTTATGATCATTTAAAGTTTACCTAATTTTATGAGTTAAATCCAGAAATTCTACCTTAATTGAGCTAAGTTTCTGAATTGAATGTTTTGTTAGGTTGTTAGAACAAAGCTAACGGATTTCCAAGCTTGAATTGCTAAGGACCTGAGGTAAGTCTTCGTCATTTGCTTGGCCGATTTGGCCTACACCACAAGAATTAGATGTTATTGAGGATTTTTGGTGTTTTAAATAGTTTTATTGCAAATTTGGATGGGTAGCTAGGTTGTTTAAGTTATAGAATGTCTTCTACGTCTCTATTAATTTTTTTCTATGCTTTATATATATGTTATGCAATACGAACTGTCCATGCATCACGTCTTTTCAAAATGACATGAAAACAAGTGTATGCGCACATTTTATGAAAAAGAAACGACTAATGAAAAGATATGAATATATGTAATCTCAGTCATGTCGGGGTGGGTTCAGACATGGCTGTCCTGAGAGGAGGAGCATGTTTTTCCCCTGGTAGATGGAGAGGGCTATCTAACCGCAGGATGTGCCTCATCCATCTGGTGAGAGTAAACTCCCGGTGACATCCCGCTATGTAACGAAAGGAATGAATTGACTGCATGTTTATGAATTGCATACGCACATCATGCATTTACATTTACGATGACTTGCTGAGATTTAGCTCATAAATGTCTCTGTGGTGTAGGTGACATAGACGATCAAGGTGAGGATTTAGTACCTTAACCTGACGAGTGACGCTGTTGGCGGAGGATGACTCTGGTGGTGTGCTTGGGACTGTCGGAGCGTGATTGACCCATGGGTGAAGTATAGGTATTTTGGAGTATGTATTGACATTTTTGGGACATGATAGACGTATAGAATTTAATTAGAAAACTTGTAAGATAATTTGAATGATGTAAAATAGTTATATGATTATGAAATTTATGGATGGTGGTGGATTAGGTAAGTTCTGGTTAGAAGTAAGTATAGGGTTATGATGTCCAATTTTTATAAAGAAAAGGTAAATTTGATGCTTAAGGAGGAAAGGGGAGTGAATTGATATTGAGTATGTAGAGTTGGTTAAGTATGGAGGAGATTGGAGATGTTGAACATGTAAAAAAATTGAAATTTGCCTTTGGAGTGTCGACCTGTGCTTGCAGGGGGTCAATCACTACCAGATAAGGGGTTGAACCTTTATCTAAAACAATACTTGAAGGAATTTCACGAAGACGAATGATATTTTCTACATATAATCTACACAATAATTTCAAAGAAAAATCCATTTTGACTGGAATAAAATGCGTAAATTTTGTCAATCTATCTACTACCACCGAAACTGTATCAAATTTCTATATAGTACTGGTAACTCAATCACAAAATTCAAAGTACTTTTATACCAATTCTAGCAAGGGATAGACAGTGGTTATAACAACCTTGGTAGTCTTTGATGTTAGGCCTTAGCTTTAATTTGCTGACAAGTCAAATGCTTGAACACATTCTGCTACATCATGTTTCATTCCAACCCACCAAAATGGACGCTTCATGTCATGATATATTTTAAAGTTGCTAGGATAAATTGAAAAATAAAAATAAAGAACCATTTGATATGATCTCTCAACCATCAAATTGTTTGTTAGATTAAATATTCTCAAATCTTTCATTCAACTCATGATCAAATTCTTGCATATCTTTGACATCCTACAAAAGTGTTGGTGTCGCTATCAAATTAAATACTCGGATTATCTGACCATCTTCTTGATACTGTAATTCATAATCCCTAATAGTTAAACACCTCTTCCAATCTTCCAACACTATACAGGAAAGATAACCTTGAGGATGACAACCCAAAGCGCCGGCTACAACATTTGCATTTTCAGGGTGATATTCCAAAGAAATGTCATAATGTCAGGACCCGACCCTGGGCCCCGACGGGTGGAACGGATTCCCGAGGTGGGAAGCTTACAGAACCAACCTACAACAAAACATACATTCCTTATGTGGAAACTTCCAAACGACATACACCATACATTTTCTACTTGGCATCCTAAGTTATGATATTTTCCAATAACATCCAAATAATATACACAACAATCGAAATACATTTCATAAGTTGAAATATATTACATCATCTATATAATCACTAAATTCTTTACATCAAAGTACAACGGAAGCGACTTTCAAATTTTACATATAAGCCACGACGTGTGACTTTCCACAACCCCAAAGATTATCAACAATGATCTTTCACCTATGCCTCCTTGTACACTTTACCTTGCCTTGGATTTTTCCATCTCGGTGAATGTCCTCGATATCTAAAAAATAGAGATATTCTGCATAATGAGCCATTGACCCAGCAAATAAGTCTAACCACTAGAATAACTAGCCCAGACTCTATCAAAACTATCCAGACCCAAACGTCATCCTCCACCTAATCGTAGATTATTTTGAAATCAACTTAAAACAATATTGATTTGATTTGAAATTCATGTCATTTATATAAAAATGCATGCAGATTCGTAATTTGAACCATTTAAAATCCATCAACCATGGTTTAAAACTCATTTCAATGATTAAATCAATATAATATAATTTCAAAGAAAATCTACATTATTTAAATACACTATTTAAAATCATTCTCTACAAATAGATAAATCCAATGCATTATAGTAAATATGCACGATTTAAAACCATCTTTTCTCAAAACATCCAATGTCATTTTTAACATTCAAATTGAAATGGAAAAATGTAATCCACTCTAAACTGACTCATTTGCCCGTAATCCATCACTACAGTTCTCGGGTTTTCTCCGGTAGGGCTGTAGAACCTCTCTTGTCTTATTCTTCTCGAGGATTTAGGGATTTTTAACCCAAGGAGAACGTTTCGCGTAAGGCTCCCAATCATTTTCATAGTCATATTAATCCCTCATGAAGAAGCAAGTTCAGTCCAATGGGTTCTTATGTTACCACGACTTCCAACTTTCTCCTTCCTAAATGCATGTTTTAAAACAGTTATAAAGCAATAATATGCATGTTTAAAACGATACAACTCAACTCACCCATGCAATTGATAATTAAAATCAATATGCTCAATTTAATGAAAATTGTCGTATTCGAATTTCTTTGTTTCCATATTTCTTAAAAATCAGAAATATACAATTCAATTACTTCACTTAATCGAAATTAAACCATTTAATAAAAATTGAATTCAAACAAACTTAACAATTCAATATAAACAATCGGTTTTGAAATTCTTCGTTTTAGCATTTCAATAAAACTGGAAATAAATGATTTTCACAATTCATTATTCGCTTTTATAAAAACGATATCAAATCCTCACTTCAACATATCCAATCTCAACCAAATCCCAATCAAATTTATCTTATCCAGATAGAAGACAGTAATTAAAACTATCTTCACCTATCAAGGCAATAAAGTCTAATCGTTAGAGATATTTATCGTATGTCGGTTCCACCACTTTTTCTTGAAATCTCCACCGAATCAATCGATTTTTCCACCAAAGTATTTCTCTCACTGAGCTGAACAATTTTCCCTAAAGGATGGATTGACGAATCTCACTTTTCCCCCTTCCTTTCTCTCTCTTTTCCCTGCAGTTTCCTCCTTGTTTTTCTTCCGTCCTTTCTCTCTCCTTCTCTGGTTCTCCTCTTCTCTCTCTCTCTCACTCTCTCTCTCTCTCTCTCTCTCTCTCTCTCTCTCCACGTAAAAACCACAAAAAAGCAACCAACTTATCCTTTTGAAATAGTGATTTTTGGGTTAAATTACCAATTCATCAATTTATCCTTTTCAAAAGACTAATTTGCCCTTAACTGCTTGATTATTTACCAACCAACCAAACTTAATTAATCATTAATCATAATTTGTAAGGCCCCGAGTTTTCTGAACCCGGTTTGTTACACCTGAACCTGGGTATTACTAAGAAACCTTGGACCGAATTTAAAACTTTCTACGGAATTCAAATTTTTAACGTTTGATAAAACATGAAGACTTGCAGCGGAAAAATTCTTCGAGCAAAATAGAATTGAGCAAAACTATGCAACAGTGTTTGAATGATTGATTAAAATATTAAGAAAATAATTCAGCTGGAAGGGATAAAGGTTTAAGCGTAAATTACTTAAAATTTAAGAAAGTCAAACACATCATCCGGAGAACGAAGTCAACCGGAAGGAACTGGCTTAGCAAATAGAAGGCTTTTCCTAATAACAAAACGACAAAGTTTTGGCTACATCATCCTGTCACAAAACGACAAAGTACATCCTTTATCTACTGGTGACGTCAGCCGGATGATTTCTTCATCCGATCGACTTTACCCTACATCCACCGGTGACGTCAGCCGGATGATTTCCTCATCAGATCGACTTTACTCTAAATCCACCGGTGACGTCAGCCGGATGATTTCCTCATCCGATCGACTTTACTCTACATCCACCGGTGACGTCAGCCGGATGATTTCCTCATCCGATCGACTTAACGACAAGTTCCAACCCATATCTTCTGATGGCTTCCACTGAAGACATCTTCCGATAGACAACTAAACAACAACTCAATCTCTGCCGGTAGACTTCATCTACCGATAGAGAACAGAATCACATTTTATCCACTTCATGGCTTATAATCACAACTCTAATCACAGAAAAGAGTTTACTCACTTCACTGAAACATTCAGAAATAATTCAAATCGTTGCATTTCTCAAATCCAGTAAAAATCCAGTATTAGAACTAACGGAATACTAATATCAGAAGGGTCTCAAAATATTTTTGAAAACATCCAAGCAACTTCTTTCATTAGAAAGTTTAACATATTCAATTTGAAATCAATGTTCACTAAACCTTCACAGCTACAGACACCAGTTAAACCGCCCCATCAGCTGCCTGTCAGTTACAAGGATGCACTCCTCCAACCAGTCTAGTCCTCAGTAGACTCAGAAAGCACACCTGTTATCATTTCTTCACCTACATCACAAAACTCATCTATTAGCCTAATGCTAAGCAAGTAAAGCAATGATGAAATGGAAATGCTGAAACATAAAGCTTCCTAAACATGCAGTTTCTACTTTCTCATCTCAGTTGTATATTCATCGTTCTGTTCAGATCCCCCTGTGAAGTTGGGAGTTGGATCAACTCTCCCAAAGTATAATATCCACTGTCTCATTAAGGGGCGGATTAATTCCCTTAACAGTAAGGCTGATTCACTGTTCAGATCCCCTTGTGAAATTGGGAGTTGGATCAACTCTCCCAAAGTATAAATATCCACTGTCTCATTAAGGGTTGGATTAGTTCCCTTAACAGTAAAACTGATTCACATAACTGTTTCAATATGTTCAATCTTTACCATGCCAGCATGCATTCAAATTCATTTTCGTATACTTTTAAAACATGATGCATACACACAGACACATCCCAGTAAACACAATCCTAACGTTTTGTGATGTAGGCCCGAAGGCACAAGCAAAACTTTACTTACCTGGATTCCTGGTGTATACTCGGTTAGGAGTTGCCTCGGAAATGCTCACCTAGAACCATAAACGGAACATTAAGCCAATCTTTACTAATCCTCATTCTAAAGCATTCTGAAACTTGAGTGGACCGTTAGGAGTTCTATTCACCAAGCATTTTCCCAAATTTTCACCCCAACCCGAATCTACACTCATTCACAGCATACACAAAATCCCCACATTGCACTCCCTCAGCTATCTAACTACTTAAACTTAAGAGGAATGAGGAAAACTTACCTAAGTTGAAGGAGAGTCGAGGGAGGAAGAAATCGCCCGAAAGTTTTCTGCTGAAGAGCTGAAGGCCGGGAGAGAAATAAGGGAATTAGTGGCGGCTACCGAGCACTAAACCCCAAATCTCTAACCTTAAATACATTATTCCTTTTTTTTTTTAAATCTCTAATTACCTTTCTGCCCTTGCCTAATCATTTATTAACCTAATCAATAACTCCCCCAACCCTTCTATAAAAGTACGTTATTAACAATAACTCAAATTTTGACTCAATGGAACCGGGTGCTACATAATTAACTTTAATCTAATCCAAATTAGATTAGTTTTAATCTTATCCTAATTAGATTAATTAGAATAATCTCTCATATATTTCATCCATCGGCATTGTCCAAGATTCAAATCTCTTTACGTGAAAAGATTCCTTAAACTTTTGTGATTAGAGAATATTTCAAATTTAGCACCATACAAATAACTTCGCCAAATCTTTAAGGCGAATATACTAACTGCTAGCTACAAAATCATTGGTAGGATGATTCTGCTTATAAGCTTTTATTATTGAGATACATAAGTTATTAGTCTATCTTGTTGCATCAGAATACAGCCCAAAGCAACTCCAAATGCATATGTATATATTGAGTGAGGCAAACTTTAATTGGGCATGGGCAAAACTGGTGCAATAGTCAATCTCTGCTTTAACTCTTCAAAAGCTGTTTGACATTTGTCGTCTCAAATAAACTTCACCTTTTTTCTTGTAAACTTGGTCAATGACTTGACAATAGAAGAAAAATGCTCCACTAGCAGGGGATAATAATCAATCAAACACAAAAAACTGCACACCTCAGTGACGTTCTTGGGTGGCCTCCACTCCAACACAGTTTGCACCTTTGCTGGATCCATAGAGATGCCATAACAAGAAACTACTTAGTCTAAAGTTATTACTTTTGTCATTCAAAAACTGCACTTTCCTGCTTTGCATACAACTGGTGCTCACACAACGTTTCCAAAACAATTTTCAAGTGCTCTATATGATCATCATGAGACTTACAATATACTAAAATATTATCAATAACAACTACCACAAACTTGTCAAGATAAGGATGGAAGACTCGATTTATTAAGTTTATAAATGCAGCTGGTGCATTAGTCAATCCAAAAGGAAGCACTGAAAACTCAAAGTGTCCATATCGAGTCCAAAAGGTTTTCTTCGGAATATCTTCTTCACAAATATTTAATTGGTGATAACCAGATCTCAGACTAATCTTCAAAAAATACATGCACCAATCAAATAGGTCATCAATCCTTGAAAACACATATTTGTTTTTGAATGTCATGTTATTCAATTTTTGATAATCAATACCAAAGCGAGCTATCTTGCTTCTTTGAAAATAAAACTAGTGCACTGCCAAGGTAAAACACTATTTAGGATAAAGCCATTTGTAGCAAATCATCAAATTGTGTTCTCAGTTTCTTCAATTCAGCAGGGGCCATGCGGTACGGAGCTATTGAAATTGAAACATTGTCGGACACTAAATTAATAGAAAACTCAATCTCGTGGTCGGGTGGTAACCCAAGTAGATCCTCAGAAAAAACATCCAGATAATTACAAACTATAAAACACTCCCGTAAAACTTCAATCTTCTCTAACCACCCAAACAGACTCATAAAGTGGGATCAGTGGGAATCACATGAGTAGTACATGGATGTATCAAAACTTGTCCATTCTTTAAGACAAGGGTCACATTCCTTCGTGATAGTCAATTTTAATCTTATAATTTCATAACTAATCCATATATAGGATCACGTCAAGATGATCCAAAGGTATTACTATTAGATCAACTGATAGCTCGTGCTCGCCAACAATAAGGGAAGCAGACCTTAAAAGAAAATTCATTTTGTAATTTTTATTCACAGGGGTACTCAAAATCAAAAGATTTTCTAACTTTTCTATATCTATAGCCATAATATGAATAATTATTGCTAAAACAAAGGAATATGTTGCACTAGTATCAAATAACACAAACAATAGTATTATCGAAATGGATCGTACCATCAATGACGCCCTTGTTAGTCTAATCAAAAGCCTCAGACCCAATAACTGCATAAACCTGACCAATCATTTTCTCTTTTCTCTTTCCTTTTTCTATTGCCACCATAACCACCCCATGATGAATTGGGAATTGATCCTGCATTTTGGCTAGTAGATCCAACAAGGGTGGGATTAGACACAAAACTCTGCTGGTACCCAATAGACCTATGAAAGTTGGTACTGGTAGGTTGATACTAATGCTGATATGGCGACCTGAAACTAGCTGACTATGTAGGAGCAAAAGTCTGTGATCCAGAATAAGTATGTTGCCTTTGTCTAGAAAATTCTCTTCTGGCACCAAAACCAAGCCTAAAGGAAATTGTCTATGTAGGAGCTGACTTTGCTTAGGTAGGCTTCTGATTTATTAGGTAGTTTCTCCTCAAATTTCCAGCTCCCCACAAGTGTGACAAACATAAGAGCCTGAATGCCCACTAGCATAAGGTGTTCCAACTATTTTTGAAAGATAACTAAATTTCATGGTAGATGAGTGACGACGAATCCTAGGCCTTAAATTCATCTTGAATTTCACAATTTTTCCTACTAGATCCATATCTTTGATATACTATGAAAAATCCATAAATTTAGCATAATACTGTCACGACCCTAGTCCGTAATATCGTTTTTTTTAAACACTTACTTTAATTGTACATAAAGTGAAATCTAAATCGGAATTGAAATCGAAATAGAAATCGGAGTTCGTTTGGTAAATCATTTAAAACAATTACTAAAACAATAAATAAATAAATTAATAAAATAAAATCAATTAATAAAACATTTTTTTTTTATATATCGGCCAGAACTGGTGGCGAGCAATTGCCAGAAAACTGGCGATTGCTCGCCAGCCAGCGATTGCTCCTGGCGAGCAATCGCTGGCAGGCGATTGTTACCTCGCCTGGGCGAGTCCCAGGCAGAGGAAGAGGCGATTGCTCGCCTCCCAGAGGCGAGCAATCGCCACGCTCTCTGGAATTCCTCCAGAGAGCGCAGTTCTTCCTCCCCCCTTTTTTCTTCTTTCTTCTTTCACACTCCCTACACTTCACGATTTTTAACACAAAACAGACAACACAATAACACTCTAAAAACATAACACTTATCAATTCTTCCTCCTTTCTCACACTTTCTTCACACCTTTCTTTACGTACATCAATAAAACATACTTCAAACTTAACCTTTATCCAAACCCCAAACACAACACAAATCACTTTAAAAATATAACTGATTTTCATAAAAACGAACCGCGTGGTTCCGTTTAAAAGTTTAACATTCCTACCTGTTAGAAAACGTTAAAAACACAACAAAACTTAACATATATCCATTCAGTCACCCAAACATCCAAAATGTACCAACTGTACTAAAAATCCATCTTTTTACCATTAAACTAAACATCCCCCAAAAACTCAAAAAAATACCTAACCGTGAGTCAATCAACCTAGCCAAAACACGAGCCGCCGCCACGAGCTCCATCCATCGACCGCTACACTTGATCGTCGTAAGGAGGTTCCTCACCTTCGATATCGTCACCTACATCGTACAATAACTACATTAAGCCTAATGCTTAGTAAGGAGCGTACTAAACGTAACTTTACATATATGCATGACATTTATAAAACATTTTCGTTTCATTTCTTTAAATCGTTTTCTTGCCCCGTGAGAAACATACGTCTTGCCCCGTAAGAAACATAGGTCTTGCCCCGTGAGAAACATAGGTCTTGCCCCGTGAGAAACATACATTTTAACCCGTGAGAAACATACACGTGAGGATCATACATTTATGACTCGTGAGAAACATCCATCATTCACATAATCGTTCTTTCATTTAACTTTTCATAAAACATGCTCGTAAATAGTTCGTATGCACTTTAAAAAAACATGATGCATGAGATGTAACATACATAGGGAACACCTATCGAATGAACACTACCTAAGTCGCTAAGGCATTACTTATCTACCCGTCTTTCCTTAACTACCCGTATAACCACTTTCTTCCTAACAGTCAACATTATCCACATTGTACGACGTAGGGCCTTAGTGGCCAGAAAGCCTAACGCTCACTTACCTGGCGTCCTAAATATGCTGAGCACCGTCCTTTGAGCTTGGGTTACCTAGAGCATTTAACATCGCATCATTAGTATCAACTCTCAAACATCAAATCTACACAAATCAACTTCTCGAGCTATGACAAATTCTTCTAAAAACTCTAATTCTTCTCTTTCGGGCATTTCATCGAACACTTAATGTTCACAAACCTCAAAACTCCATCAATATCTTCCAAACCACTTTCAACAACCTAGATTTCACATTAAACATCATCCAACACCATTAATCTACTCCAACAACCTAGATTTAACTATAAACATCATCAATGAGTAATAAATAAACAACCCTAACGATTTCTAACAAAAACCCTAAGTTTCCTCACAAACCCTAACTTGAAATAAACCCTAAAACCACCAACAAACTTGTCTAGAGTGTAGAGCTTACCTAAGAGGTCGATTTGGGGAAGAAACTCGAAGGAAAAACCGGCAAGAACGGAGGAGTGAGCGATCGATGGAGATTGGCGATGAAAGAAGGAGAAAGTCGCGAGGAGAAGGAGAACCGTGGAGGAGAGAAAATGAGGGAGAAAAGAAGGAAAACCCCCTTTTTAATAAATTTTAACTTTCTAAATTACCTAAATGCCTTTAGCTAATTTCTTAACTTAAACCATTGCTTCATCTATCGGTTTAACTTCTCTGAACTTCCTTATTCCTCCCAATATTTCTATTTATTCTTAAGACCTCAACGAAACCTTATGTTCGGCATTTGGACTTAATTCATTATTTCTACGAATTAAAACTCCATAATTGATTAAAATATTAAAAATTGAAACTTAAGGCTCGAAATTCCTAAAACGAGTTTCTCGGGTGTTACATCCTTCCCTCCTTATTTAGAATTTTGTCCCCAAAATTACATACCTGAACAAATCTGGATACTTGTCCATCATGTCCTGTTGTCGCTCCCACGTTGCTTCCTCTACGTTTTGATTTCTCCACAGTACTTTAACAAGAGGGATTGATTTATTACGTAGGACCTTCACCGAAGATTCCAAAATCTGTACCGGCCTTTCTTCATAGGTCAAAGTTGGACGTATCTCAAGATTAACCAGTTCTACCACGTGCGTAGGATCCCGTATATACTTTCTCAACATCGACACGTGGAACACATTATGCACACCTTCCATAGATATTGGCAATTGATGCCTATAGGCCGTCGCTCCAATCCTTTCCGTAATCTGAAACGGTCCAACGAACCGTGGATTTAACTTCCCTCTTTTACCAAAACGAACTACGCCTTTGAATGGCGAAACCTTCAAAAACACTTCATCACCACTTACGAACCCCGTCTTCGTCTTCTTCCGATCAGCGTAAACTCTTTGGCGCTCGTGCGGTCCCATGCGTTGTCTATCATGCAACCTCTCAGACAGGTGTTG
>CM039502.1:27783101-27852104 GCA_022432975.1 Begonia masoniana
ACGTTTAGTAGTGGCTGCATGAAGAAAGCCATAATTTTCTTCTAATTAAAGTTTGTGTAAACACTATATACACAATCGTAAAACCGTAAACGTTGTGTTTAATCCACTGTAATTTCATCTTTAAATTATACGGTTATACTTTCCATTCTTTCTATTCCATTTGGAATTTTTCCACAGATCCATGCGGCATCGGTTACACTTTGGGGGGAATATCGGCTGGGAATTCCTGGGTGGAAATTCACCCCCTTAAAAATTTTGTCTCCACAGAAATTGCTAGTTCTTAAGGGTCTCTCAACTATTAATCCATTTTAAGTACTATCTTATGTAACGACCCGGGGAGGATCGTCACGTGTCATGGACTTTTTTTTTCTGAACTTATCCGTGATTTATACCTCTTGGGTAATGTTAGTTACCCGTTTTTTTTCTTTTTTTTTTTTTTTTTTTTTTTTTTTTTTTTTTTTAAACCGCGTGGTTCAGTTTTAAAAGTTTAACATTCTACCTGTTAGAAAAAGTTAAAAAGCAACAAAACTTACCATATCTCAAATTTCAGTAAACCCAAACATCCAAAAAATGTACAAAAGTACTAAAAATCATCTTTTGTAACATTAAATAAAAATCCCCCAAAAACTCAAAAAAATACCTAACGGGAGTCAACACCTAGCCAAAACACGAGCCGCCGCCACGAGCTCCAATCATCGACCGTACACTTGATCGTCGTAAGGAGGTTCCTCACCTTCGATCTCGTCACCTACCAGGTTACAATAACACATTAGCCTAAGGCTTAGTAAGGAGCGATACTAAACGGTAACTTACATATATTCATGACATTTATAAAACATTTTCGTTTCATTTCTTTAAATCGTTTTCGTGCCCCGTGAGAAACATAGTTTTGCCGTAAGAAACATAGTCTTGCCCCGTGAGAAACCATAGGTCTTGCCCCGTGAGAAAACATTTTAACCCGTGAGAAAAAATACACGTGAGGAGCATAACCATTTATGACTCGGGAGAAACATCCATCATTCACATACGTTCTTTCATGTAACTTTTCATAAAACTGCTCGTAAATAGTTCGATGCAACTTAAAACACTGATGCATTGCGCCCTGTAACATACATAGGGAGACAACTATCGAATGAACACTACCTAAGTCGCTAAGGCATTATTATCGTACCCGTCTTTCCTTAACTACCGTATAACACTTTTCCTAACAGTCAACATATCCACATTGTACGCTGTAGGGCCTAGTGGCCAGAAAGCCTACCGATCATACCTGGCTCTTTGCTTTGTATGGCTTGCTAAATATGCTGAGCACCGGACTTTGCGTTGGGTTACCTAGAGCATTTAACATCGCATCATTAGTATCAACTCTCAAACATCAAATCTCACAATCAACTTCATCGATGGATGACAAATTCTTCTAAAAACTCTAATTCTTCTCTTTCAGGCATTTAATCGAACACGTACAAGGTTCACAAACCCTCAAAAACTCCATCAATATCTTCCAAAACACTGTCAACAACCTAGATTCAGCAAATTAAAACCGCATCCAACACCATAATCTACCCAACAAACCTAGATGTAACTATAACATCTCAATGAGTAAATATAAAACAACCTAACGATTTCTAACAAAAAAACCCTAAGTTCTCACAAACCCTAACTTGCCAAAATAAAAAAAAATAAACCCTAAAACCACCACCAAACTTGATCTAGAGGTAGAGCTACCTAAGAGGTCGATTTGGGGAAGAAACCGAAGGAAAAACGGCAAGAACGGAGGAGTGAGCGATCGAGGGAGATTGGCGATGAAAGAAGGAGGGAAAGTCCAAGCGAGGAGAAGGAGAACCGTGGAGGAGGGAAAATGAGGGAGAAAAGAGGAAAACCCCCCCCCTTTTTAATAAATTTTAACTTTCTAAATACCTAAATGCCGTTAGCTAATTTCTAAATAAACCATTTGCTTCATCTATCGGTTTAACTTGCTCTGAACTGCCTTATTCCTCCATATTTTTATTTATTCTTAAGACCTCACGAACACCTTATTGCGCATTGGACTTAATCAGTATTTCTAGAATTAAAACTCCATAATTGATTAAAAATATTAAAAAATTGAAACTTAAGGCTCGACATTCCTAACACGAGTTTCCGGGTGGTACATCCTTCACTCTTATTTAGAATTTTGTCCCCAAAAATTACATAACTGAAACCAAATTGGATACTTGTCCATCATGTCCTGTTGTCGCTCCCCGTGCGGCTCTACGTTTTATTTCTCCACAGTACTTTAAACAAGAGGGATTGATTTATTACGAGGACCTCACCGAGATTCCAAAAGTCGTACGGCTTCTTCATAGTTCACGGTGGACGCTCAAGATTAACCAGTCTACCACGTGCGTGAGGATCCCGTATATCTTTTCACCATCGACAAGTGGAACAATATGCCACCTTCCAATAGATATTGGCAATTGATGCCTATAGGCCGTCGCTCAATCCTTTCCGTAATCTGAAACGGTCCAACAACCGTGGATTTAATTCCTCTTTTACAAAACGAACTACGCCTTGAATGGCGAAAACCTTCAAAAACACGTCATCACCAATACGAACTACAGATCTCGTCTTCTTCGATCAGCGTAAGCTCTTTTGGCGGATCTGTGCGGTCTCAATGCGTTTTGTCTAATCAAGGCAACCTTCTCAGAAAGTTGTTGTAAAATTTCAGGGCCGATGCAATATAGCTTCGCCCTTCATCCCCAATACAGCGGCGACCTACATTTTCTGCCATAAAGGCTTCGTATGTGAGCCATACCAAGTCGGGACTGATAAAATGTGAGTGTAGGCCAAACTCAATCAAGTAAAATAACGGTCACGACGCCTGAAACTCTAAAAGCACGCTCTCAGCATATCTGCAGGTATTGAATGTCATTTCAGACTGGTCCGTAGGTCTGTGGGGGAAGCAGTGCTAAAAGTCAGTTTAGTCCCATAGCGCTTTGGAAACTCTCCAAAATCTCCGAAGTAAACTGGGATCCCGATCTGAAAAATCGAAATAGAATCCTGTAATCTAATAATCTCTTGGACATTAAATCGACAAAACGGTTCATCATGTAGGTCATTCTTACAGGCCAAGAAAGGAGCCGCTTTGCAATCTATCAACAACGACCAATATACTGTCGTGACCCTTACTGTCTTGGTAATCACCCCCCCCCCCCCTCACGAATGCATTCGAATTTGATCCCAATCCACTCGGGATCGATAGTGGTGCAACATCCCGATGGTCTTGCGGCTATGCTTTACTTGTTGTCAGCAAAACAGGAATGTACAAATGGCCACATCACGCTTTCAATCGGCACCATAGTGCACTTTCAGATCTCGGTACATCTTAGTGTTACTTGGTGCACTGAGGACATCGAGGAATGCGCCTCTGGGACATAACCAACTTCCGCAATCTTAGTCTTTGGGAACGTACATCGATCGCGACTCTCAGATTCCATCAATTGAGTAACTGAAATCGAACGGCTCAACTGACAACTTTGCTACGATAGCCATCTTCTTCTTAGCAAGGTTGTTGAGCCTCTTATCTGTCCAACAGAGTAGGCGTATAGTCCAAATACGCAAGTAGGGCTGAAAGGTCTGGAACTATCTCGCGTCAAACCCTTGCATTCTTTCTCAATTGAAGTGACATTACTGAGGCAACTGACTTCCCTGTGCTAGGAATTCTGCTCAGAGCACATGCCACTGTATTGCTTTCCCAGGGTGATATTGATTCGAAGTCGTAGTCTTTTACAAAATTCGAAGCAATATTCTCTGCCCATATTCAAATTTTCTGGTAAACAGATATTTTAACTTTGTGATCGGAAAACACTTCGCTGTCTGTCCGGAGAAGGTAGTGTCTCATATGTAATGCGAATACTACCGCTGCCAGTCTAAATCGCGTTGGGTGTTTTCTTCAACTTTTCAATTGACCCGACGATAGGCACTGACCTTTCTTCTGCATCAACCACGCTCCCAAACGACCTTGGAGCATCAATAAGATACAGTACCACTCCATCTATATTGCATTGATCTTTTCAGCAAAGGAGGGCTTGGTCACTTTCGCTTCAGATATGAAAGCTGTCTTCGCATGTCCTGTCCACTAATACTTCACTTCGTCCTTGTCAAGTTAGTCGAAGTTTAGCAACTTACTGAAAAACTTGGCATATCTAATTTACGATATACCCTGATAAGGCCACGAAACTCCCGTACAGCGCTTGCATTTATCTGTCGACCGGCAATACTTTCCCACTTGAATCTTGGCCGGATACTACCGAAACCCGTTCTCTGAAACACGTGAGGACTAAAAGAAATTCACTTACCTCAACCAGAACTCGCACTTAGAGAGCTTAAGCATACAAACTGATGTCGCCTCAAAGTAGTCATACAGCCCTAAGTGCTCGAATTGCTCTTGTCTATGCGGGAATATACCAAAATGCATCTAGAATACCTAGCACGAACTTATCAAGACATTCCCAAAAACACTCTATCATAAGTCCATAAAGCAGTCAGAAAGGCCGGGGGCAATGGTCAGCAAACGAAGAACAAGAAATCGTAGTGCCGCGTAGCGCGTTACTGAAGGCAGTCTTGGTACATACGACTCAGCTCTAATCTTCAACTGATAGTACCCAGAACGTAAATAGATCTTAGAGAATCCTGTGCCCCTTGCAATTGGTCAAACAGATCATCTATCCTCGGTAACGGAGTTGTCTTATAGTCAGTATTATTCCGACTCACGAGAGCCCACGCACATTCGCAAAGGCCATCCTTTACGTCGTTGGTTACCCACCCCCCACCCCCCCCCCCCCACCCAACAACTCCCCCAAACGAAGCGCCAAATGAAGAAACGCTCGGGCGGGACCAAAGCCCAGTATCTGTTTAGCTCTTTTAACTGGACTTGCAATCTGGCAATTCAAACTGGACGCCATTCTATAAGGATTCTGGACCACTGGCGGCCGAACCTGGACTTTATCTCTATCGTGACTCCATTTCCCGATCCGGAGGCAAGCCAGGCAATCATCCCGGATTACTCCGCAGTACTTAAAACTGGAATGTCAGCATTAACTTCAACTTCTCTGCATGCCAGGAATTCCTCAAGCTTCGCTATAACCGAAGACGAATCAGTGCTGTCATCGAGTTCAAGCACTTACAAGACCAAGCTGCAGGTAAAAGCGCAGTCGAGGAATACAACAGTAAAATTAGCCATGCACCCAGGTTATTAGCCTTAGTTTACTTCTCCGTTCCTTACAACCGCCGATAATCGCACACAAAATTAAAACATGAGGCTTTGTGGATTACAGCGCACTCATCGACAAACAAGAGGCATATCACTTGATCTGAGGGTCGCTGGAAAATCATAATTTCCCCACTCGGAGGTCTAAAACCTACTATTCCCGACCTGCATTGATTGTGGCGGTAGTGCGGAACACAATCCCATGCCCAATATTACGTCGTACCCCTTCATACATACACCAATCAGGTTTTGCGTACAACGTCCCTACTATACCACAGAGATAATTTCCGCCCGAATAGCCCGATCTAGTGTATGATCTCTCCGGAATGAACAATAACGCTACATTATTGTCCGCTGGGCCGCCATATAAATTTCCACTTAACTGTATATTTTGTGCTTACGAAGGAATGGTTTGCCCACTGTATCATTAAACATGGGCGTGCGTGTTCCACACACCAGTGAATAGTACCTGAACAACCGATGCTGAGCCGCTCCCTCGCCATCAAGCATAGAAAAGATCGGGAGGAACCACCCGGTGCTTCTATTCGGCTCTATGCACTCACAGCTTTGTGGCCCCTCTTTATCACATCTAAGCATCATCCACTATTAACTTACACACTCCCATACCGATTCTTTAAGAGACAGGCATGTAAGTAAGCTTGCTCCCCCCTTGCGGACGTTGCCCTTTAATCTTGTAATCTCGCGTCTCATGGCTCTTTTGACACCACGTTGTGCTTGTGGCTGCATCCCTGATTTGTGTTGTTGCGGTCGTCCATCTCTACCAACTTTCTAGACTCTTCCTCTTTGTCAGCTGAAGCGTACTCCGATATCTCAAGATCCAGGGCTCGTGCCACTATCTTATGGTAGGCACATCTTCTCATCCACAGCCATACATCAACACCCTTCTGAATTTCCTTTCAACCTTTTACAACTGGTGACTTTTGTCCCTCCCCTCCCTCATATCATAGACCCCTAGCATAATCGAGATAGCGCAATCTAACCTTCGTACATACGTCACCACCCGACACCCGTTGGGCGTGCTATGTAAACTCGACCTCTGACTCTACTCAAGTGCGACTGAAGTACTTATTATAAACACAGTTTTGACCTTTCCCACCTCATATCCCACATCAGTATTCCTTTTAATTGGCCCACCAAAACACAATCGCATCCTCTCTAAATTGCATGCTGCCCCTTTCACGTCTTTGTCGGCCTCCTCACTGTCCGCATAGGAAAACTACTCTCTATCTTACGAATCACGTTTCAGCACTTGTGGATCCGGATACTGACCATCGAGGTGGGGGCCTAAGCCTCTTAACCCCACTACAACCTTGATCCCGTGAGTCTTCCTTGTCATTTCCATTTCGTCCTCTATTTCAGTCAAGTCCGATCTGATCTGCTGTTTTGTTGCAATATGTTCATGAATTGAGCCATTGGGTTTTCTTTCTGGATGCGGTCGTGCTCTCTGGCATTTCTCGTTCCAACAAATATATTAGAACAACACAAAACATAAACATCTAGATCATCCTAACTTAAAACACTTACAGTCGATGGCAGTTCCCGACCGTGTGTTGGCAGTCACATCACAAAATCGCTTTTAAAACTCAATCTCTCTGATACCATAACTGTCGCGACACTAGTCCCGTAATCAATTCGTTTTTTTTTTAACCACCTTACGTTAATTGTACATAAAGTGAATCTTAAATCGGATTGAAATCGAATAGAATCGTAGTTCTTTTGGTAAATCTGTTACACACATTCACTAAACAATACTTTAAACATAAACACTAAATTATAAAGAAAATTTTAATAAAACCTTTTTTTTTTTAAATATTCGCCAGATTGTGGCGAGCATCGTTGGAACTGGCGATTGCTCGCCAGCCCAGCGTTGCTCCTGGCGAGCAATCGCTGGCAGGCCGAGAATTTTTTTTTTGGCTCTAGCTAGCAACGCCCCTGGCGGTTGTTACCCGTCGCCGGGCGAGTCCCGGCGAGGAAGAGGCATTGCTCGCCTCCAGAGGCGAGCAATCGCCACGCTCTCTGTATCCTCCAAGATCGCAGTCTTCCTCCCCCCTTGTTTTTCTTTCTCCTTTCCCTCCCTACACTTCCTATTTTAACACAAAACACACACAAAACAACGGCTAAAACATAACATTTATCAATTCTTTCTTCTCCTTTCTCAACAACTGTCTCACCTTTCTTTACGTAATCGAAACATACGTCAAACTGTTTAATCCAACCCCAAACCACAAATCACTTTAAACTATAACTGATTTTCATAAAAGAGACCGCGTGGTTCCGTTTAAAAAGTTTTAACAGTCATACGTAGAACGTTAAAAACCAACAAACGTAACATATATCCATTCAGTCACCAAACATCCAAAGTACCAACTGGACTAAAACCATCTTTTACCATTAACTAAACATCCCCCAAAACTCAAAACAGACCTAACCGTGAGTCAATCAACCTACCCCAACCCGAGCCGCCGCCACGGCTCCATCCCATTCGCCCGATACACTTGATCGTCGAAGGAGTTCTACCTTCGATAATCGTCACCTACATCGAACCCCATACCCTTGATCCCTGTGATTTACTTCCTTGTCCATTTCCATTTCTTCTGAGTCAGTAAAAGTCCGATCTGAATATGACTGTTGTGGCAATATGTTCTGAAATGGATCCCATTGGTTTATGGAGGCGGTCTAGGTGCTTCGGGGGGGGGGCACAATTTTTCTCTTTCCTAAACAGATTAGACAACACAAAACAAGAAACATCTAGAATCAAAACTTTAAACTTAACACTTACAGTCGATGGAGAGGTTCCGTACGGCGGGGTGTTTGGAAGGCACATCACAAAATCGCCCTTTTACAACTCAATCTCTTGATACCATAACTGTCACGACCCTAGTCCTTAATATAGTTTTTTTTGTAAACCCTTACTTTACTTTACACAAAGTGAAATCTAAATCGGAAGTTGAAATGAACTAGAGAATCGGAGTCGTTTGGTAAAGCATTAAAAAAAATTAACTTGGTATAAACAATAAACTTAAACAATAAACAAATAACTAAATAAAAAACAACATGAAAAATCATTTAATAAAACATTTTTGTTAGTTATATAGGCCAGAATGTGGCGAGCAATCGCTTGAAAACTGGCGTTGATCGCCAGAAACGATTGCTCCTGGGCGAGCAATCGATGGCAGGAGGATTGCTTAGCGAGCAATGCTCCTGCGGTTGGTACCTAGCCTGGCGAGTCCCAGGCAGGGAAAAGGGCGAGTGTCGCCTCCCAGAGGCGAGCAATAGCCACGCTCTCTGGAATTCCTCCAGAGAGCGCAGTTTTCTACACCCTTTTTCGTCTTTCCCTTTCACAAACTCCCCCCTAACTTCACGATTTTTAACACCAAACAACAACACATAAACTCTAAAAACATACACTATCCAATTCTTCCTCCGGTCTCACACTTTCTTCACACCTTTATTTCTGTTGTAAAATCAATAAACATCGTCAAAACTGTTATCCAAACCCAACAAAACAACACAATCACTTAAAAATATAACGCTTTTCATAAAAACGAACCGCGTGGTTCCGTAAAAGTTTAACCATGCCTACTGTTAGAAAACGTTTAAAAACACACACAAAACTTAACATATATCCATTCAGTCACCCAAAAATCAAAATGTACAAGGTACTAAAAATCCATCTTTTACCATTAACTAAACATCCCCCAAAAATCAAAAAAATACCTAACGTGAGTCATCAACATACCAAAAACACGAGCCGCCGCCACGAGCTCAATGCCATAGACGCTAACTGCCGTCGTAGGAGGTGCCTGCACATTCGTATCGTCACCTACATCGTACAATAACTACATTAAGCCTAAGCTAGTAGAGCGTACTAAACGTAACTTACTACTATGCATGACATTTATAAAAACATTTTCGTTTCATTTCTTTAAATGTTTTATTGCCCCGTGAGAAAAGAAACATACGTCTTGCCCCGTAAGAAACATAGGTCTGGCAAAGTGAGAAACAAGGTCTGCCGTGAGAAACTACATTTTTAACCCGGATAACATACACGTGAGGATCATACATGTATGACCTCTGAGAAACATCCATCATTACATTAATAGTTACTTGCATTTAACTTCGTCAGAAAACATCCTGTTAAAATAGTTGTATGCACTTTAAAAAAAACAGATGTCATGAGATGTAACATCCATAGGGAACACTATCGAGATGAACACTACCTAAGCGGTAAGGCAGTACTATCTAGCCCGTCTTTTGCCTAGAATCCCTGTTATAACCACGTTATTCCTAACAGTCAACATTATCCACATTGTAGACGTAGGACTTAGTGGCCAGAAAGCTAACGCTCACTTATGGCGTCTAATATGCGAGCAAAGTCCTTTGAGCGTGGGTTACCTCAAGGCATTGTAACATCGCATCAGTCGATAAAATCTCAACACTTCAATTAAACAAATCAACTTCTAGCGCTATGACCAATTATTATAAAAACTATAATTCCTCTCTTTCGGGCATTCATACGAAACACTTAATGTTCAAAACTCAAAACTCCATCAATATTTCCAAAACAATTTCAACAACATAGATTTCACATTAAAACATCATCAACACCATTAATCTAATAACAACCGAGATTTAACTATAAACAGTCATCAGAGTAATTAATAAACAACCCTAACGTTATACAAAACCCTACGTTTCCTCACAAACCCATAACTGAAAATAAACCTTAAAACACCAACAAACTTGTCGAGAGTGTGAGAAGTCTACCGAAGAGGTCGCTTTGGGGAAGAAACTCGAAGGAAAAACGGTAGAGAGCAAGAACGGAGGAGTGAGCGATCGATGGAGATTGGCGGCCTGGAAGACAACGAAGGAGAAGTCCGCGAGGAGAAGGAGAAAATGGAGGAGAGAAAATGAGGGAGAAAAGAAGGAAAAACCCCTTTTTAATAAAATTTCTAACTTTTTAAATTACTAAATGGGGGGGCCTTAGCTAATTTCTTAACTTAACATTGCTTAGCTATCGGTTTTAATTCTCTGAACTTCCTTATTTCTCCCAATATTTCTATTTATTCTTAGGACACGACAACCTATGTTCGGCATTTGGCTTATTCATATTTCTGGAATTAAAACTCAATAATGATTAAAATATTAACCCAATTTGAAACTTAAGGCTCGAATTTCCTAAAGAGTTTCTCGGGTGTTAAAAAATACTCTTGCACAATCAAAATCTCCTCCTATATTCTAGATTATGATAAGCAGGCATCAAGTATGACAATCAACATTGTAATTATTATCTCTAAAGATCATTTCAACGGGGTTGTTGCGATCTCCAGAGATTCTCCACAACACTTTGCTATTTTCTCTAAATAAAATGTTGCAAAACCAGACCTAGTTCTTCGTTGGGACTACATAGCCGCAAATTCTTCAGAATCACCCTAACCATTTATTAACACTTGTGAGGGGTTAGATCGCCGCAACCACCAACATTCAATCGTATGCATTGCATAAAAAGCCTAAACATATAAGTCGAATAAGTTTTCGTACAGCCAGATCTCATGCAGTTTTTTCTTCGTCAGGCTTAATCCAGAAAACTAACAATGGGAATAATTCTAAAATAATCATTTGTTCACTAACAACAGGCTTTAATTGCTAAAATCACAAATTTAAGTCCAAAATCCCACCGTGTAAATAAAGGGACACCACAACTATTTTAAACTAAAAAAAAGGAAAAATTTGGGATTTTATATACCCCCCCCCCCTTCGAAAATGAAAAAAAACAAACGCAACTTGTGCTACGGCCAATCCCAGGAATTTTGATTTTTATGGTCCTAAAAGAAAATTCTCTCATATCAAAATTGAACCTTTAGTAGTTTCATTAAAAGATTTATGGAAAATTCTACTTAACCCCCAAAGCAAAAAAGTAAGAATTCCTTTACTTTACAAGGGTGAAAACCTAGATTGTGATGCCAATCATTAATTTGCATACAAAGTCCATGTTTTTTTTCCCGAACTTCTTCAACAGAATGTCTCCAAAAGTTGACCTTGGAATTGAGAAAAAGAATACCCTTCATTATTATGTCTAATCCGCAAGAAAAAACGCAACAACAAAGTTTATTCTCAACCTTCCAGTTTGCCCTCTGTCCACAGAAGAGAAGGTAAGAGGAGAGAAAAACATATTGGCTCACCACCAAATAATAAGGGGCCAACCCCCTTAGTGTTCTCAGCAAACCCCATCCAGAGAAATGGAGAATTAAAATAAATTATTTTTAACTGGAATTTTTTTTACACTGCCGACCCGATGGTTCAAGATTACGGGCAACCTTGGATCACCTAAAAAGTGAGTGGTTGAACAACTTGGACTTTGTCCGGCTAAGGGCTATCGAACCTAAACCTCGAGGCAAACTAGGGCAATTTCAGCAGCCATTAGGTGATGATTACAATGAGACCTAACTTCCAGCCTTTGGGTCAAATAATACAAATCTATCCTCTGTAAGAATTATGCAAAAGTTGGAATCCATGAAATCTTGTGCATGGGGATCTTGCATTGTCGTTTTATTTCGTTGTTTAGCATGAAAGTATTAAGAATATTATAATGATAAATACCTTTATGCAAACCAATATTGTCCCTAATTCACCGCAAAAACATTTCTCCCTTCATTAATTATGCAATGGAAGAGAGAGTAAAAATAAACATAAGCATCTAACTAGTTGATGGAGCTTTAATCAAAATCCTCCGTTGGTATAAAATTAATTATAACAGCATCCACTAAATATAAACAATAATTTCAAAATTTCCAAAAAATTAAAAAAAGTATGTTCCTGTACTAAATATAAATTTTCAATACTTATCTTCAGTGAGATAATTATGTTGAGATAGAATTTGGACAATCATATTTGTGGGTTACATATTAATATGCGTTCGTAAATTAAGTTCACCAAAGTGGCTAAATCTATAATTAAAAGGCATTGGACTATTTGAATACGATATAAATGAGAATGTTTATTGTGTAGAGAATAATAAGAGACTTAATTCATGCTGAACGAAAATGAATAGAAAAATTACGGTCATCGAGCGAGAATCCATGTAGATGATTTTTCTAGAAGGATATTATTGAAGATTAAAATGGTGATGGTTGCTGAGTGATGATGTGGAAGATTTGGATAGTTATTAGTTAGATTAGTTAGAAATCATTTTTTTCTTTTTCACAATATGATGTAAAAACAATGCTCTATAAATAAAGAGCTTCTCTGGACATGTTGCCTCTTGAGAAAGAATATAAACATTTTTCATTTTCGTAAAATTGTAATAAACGAAAAAGTACAGAGAAGTTTTTATATATAGAGCACTGTTTACAATCACGTCACAGAAGAAAAAAGAAAAAATGATTTCGAAATAATCTAAATAATAACTATTAATTTCCATGTCATCATCTCAGCCACAGTCACTACTGTACTCTCATACTCTCCCTTAAGATGGCGAATCAAAGGTAATAATTCCATTTGGCGAAGAAGTGAAAAGAAAAAGAATAGCGTAATGATTTTCTGTGTGAATTACATCAGCAAGCTGATGCACAGATGAACTTTAAAGCGTTTTAAGCATTCACTTGAAGTCGCTGTCAAAAAAGGTGACATTCAATTCTATGTGTTTTGTCCATTTGTGAAAAGGACTGGATTAGCAGTAAATGTAAAGAGATGCTTTAGTCACAAAAAAGTATTGGTGGACTGATTGAAGTAAAATGTTAAAGCTCTTCGGTAAAGACTGCAACCAAATAAGCTCACATTTCGTCGGAGCCATGTACACGATTATGCTGCTTCAGGCAAAAGATCGAGAAACTATCTATGTTTTTCTTTCTTTGATTTCCATGGCAATCACAGAAATCGCGAGAAAAAATGTGGAATCTAGTTACAGATCATCTCGAATAGAAACAAATAGCCCAATCAGAATCACTAACAGCCTTCAATATAAAGAGGATGATTTTGAATAATCAATCCTTGGTCTGGCGTTTCCTTTCAAATATCTAAGGACCTTACTGTTGTGGAAGCTTAATCAAATCTCTCCTCCGGTGGTTATAAAGTAATTATAACATGCATCCTAAATATAAAGTTGGTTTCAGAATTCAAAAATTTCAAAAAAATTAAAAAAAGTTATGTTTCCTGTTACACTATAAATTTTCAAATGACTTATATTCCTTGAGATATTATGTGGATATAATTGCAATCATTATTTGTGGGTTCATATATATAGGAGTTCGGTAAATTAAGTCACCAAGTGGATAAATCTATAATTAAAGTCATTGCGACTGTTGAAATATCGAGGATATTAAATGAGCATGTTATGTGCTAGAGAATAATAAGAGAATCTTAATTCAATGCTGAACGAAAATGAATAGCAAAATTAGGTTCACGAGAGAGAATCCATGTAGATGATTTTCTAGAAGGATATATTGAAGATTACCATGGTTGATGGTTGCTGAGATGATGATGTGGAAGATTGATAGTTATTAGTTAGATTAGTTAGAAATCATTTTTTTTCTTTCTTCTACAACTCTGATTGTAAACAATGCTCTATAAATAAAGAGCTTCTCTGTACATGTTGCCTCTTGAGAAAGAATAATACACATTTTTCATTTCTTCGTAAAATTGTAATAAACGAAATGTACAGAGAAGTTCTTTATATATAGAGCACTGTTTACAATCAGTCACAGAAGAAAAAAGAAAATGATTTCTAACTAATCTAACTAATAACTATTAATCTTCCATGTCATCATCTCAGCCACCGTCACTACTGTAATCTTCAATACTCTCCCTTAAGATGGAGAATCAAAGTTAATAATTCCCATTTTGGGAAGAAGTGAAAAGAAAAGAGATAGCAGTAATGATTTCGTGAATACATCAGCAAGCTGATGCACAGATGAAATTTAAAGCGTTTTAAGACATCCACGTTGAAGTCGCTGTCAAAAAATGTGACATTCAATTTCTATGTGTTTTGTCCATTTGTGAAAGACTGGATTAGCAGCAATGTAAAGAGCTGCTTTATTGTCACAAAAAAGTATTGGTGACTGTTGACGTAAAATGTTAAAGTCCTTCGGTAAAGCCTGCAACCAAATAAGCTCACATTTCGTCGGAGCCATGACACGATATGCTGCTTCAGCAAAAGATCGAGAAACTATCTATTGCTTCTTTTCTTCTTTGATTTCATGGAAATCAAAGAATCGCCGAGAAAAATGTGGAATCTAGTTACAGATCATCTCGAATAAGAACAAATAGCCCAATCAGAATCACTAAAAGCCTTCAACTATAAAGAGGATGATTTTGAATAAATCAATCCTTGGTCTGGCGTTCCTTTCAAATATCTAAGGACCTTATATGTTGTGAAAGATTAAGATCGGTTATGCGGTGTCATACAGGGTGTTATGTGTGACACTGATAATTAATGCAATGATGAACAACATAAATATGCAGAAATAAATGAAACAGTGATATGCCTCGAGGCCCACTCACTCAATCCAAAAGCAAGGCCAAAACTTTACCTGATTTAATTACTTACAATTTTATTTCTTTTGTAGGTAAAGACTTCTTTGAAGGATTGGAGTGGAAGCTTAAGCACAAGGCTCAACCTTGCATGAAAAGCATGGATGAAAATCAAGAGGGAATTTGTCTTCCCAAAGGACAAATTAATGTAACCATATTTTTTTTTATACTTTGTATTTTGTTGACAAACTCTAGCCTTTATGTAATTTTGGCAAACATTAGCTATATAGTTGCATGCATAATAGGCATTTAGGGTTAGATGATGGAATGGAAGTGGTTTAAATCAAGTGCATGGAGTGCATGGAAGAGGAGGAATCGGCCTTAAGGAAGAAAACACACATTTTGGCTCCAACCTTGAGTGGAGGGGACCACTACCCTTTAGCCAAACCATGCGCTGTCACTTGAGGGTTTCTTAGAGGTTTTCCAATCAACACAAGGCCAAGGATTGATGACATGGTTATCACTCAACCATTGGATCAAGAGAACCAAACACATCTCGGCCATCCAAGCATCTTCAAGATCCAACGGCTACACCACTTTGAAGACCACTTCTTGAATCACATCCAAGCCATCCTTAAATCTATAAAAGCATGGTAATTGGTGATTGTAAGTTTTTTGGATTGATTTTAAGGAGCATGCACGAATTTCTCTTCCATAGTTGAAGGAAGCTTGAAGAAACCTCAAGGTTTGCTCGGTTTGTACAAATCGAGGGGTTTCGCCCCCACCACTCCCTTCTAGCTTGGTAGCTTGCAAGGGTTATATAGCCATCTTCTTCTCCATTCACTTGGGAGTGGAAAACAGCAAGGAGTGGCCCCAAATCGTGTTCAAGAGTCGAGTTGTCTTCCTTGGAAGCAACTTAAGCCAAAGGCTTCAAAATATTACCTATTGGCTGATTCTTGAAGTTTTTGCATATCTTCTTCTTCTCAACGAATCAGGACCACAACTTCCACTATCACACACCTCACTCACTCCACTAACATCACACAAAATTTCTTTTTCATCTAAGCACATTTGGTCATTCAAGTTTATCTTTCATTTTATGGTTTTTCTCGGCCATTGCTTGCCAACCCGAGGAGCTAACGATCCCCTCTAAGCTCTAAGCATTTTCTTGCAGGTTAGGGCTACATCAAGTGGTATCAGAGATCGGTTAGCTCCCTTAGGGTGCTGGAAACTAATTTGTTTTGGTGCCCCAAACCCATTTGGTTCTCCAAAACCAATTGCACAAAACTGGGTTATTTGATTCATCTTTTGCAGTTTTGTATGTTTGTTTAGTTTTTCTGGTTTTCTTGATTTGTTTTCACTAAAGACCACCCCTACCTTGTTTTAATCGAAGTTAGCAGACTTGAGAATGGGTTTCTAGCTTATTTTCTTCACCATTTTTGTGCTGGAAATAGATTCCTCTTTTGGTTAAACATTTGTTAACAACTTTTAGTACTTACTGTTTTTATTTTCCTTTTTGTATTGCCACTTGTGCTGCTGTTTTGTCCCTTTTCCAGCCATCAAAAGAACATGTTCCCTTCATAAGTTTTAAAGTATAAACTCTAAATATTGTGATTGGTTTGCTGTTTGAGATGGTTGCTCACGATTGGTGTTCATTTTGTAGCTAATGGACATGACCAATTGATGCACTACTTGGACACCCGATTTGTCCAAAATTTGGCTTCTATTTGTAACGCTTTTTGAGTATGCTTTATTTAAGTTATTCTCTTGCTAATGAATGTTAACATATTGATATTTGATCTGTTTAAGATGACATGAAAATTTGGGGATTAAGCTTTCTAAAAACCGAGAGTAAAAGTAAGCACAAAAGTTGTTTGTTGTTGTTATTGTTAGCCGATTAGCATGACACTTAATTCAAACTTTGCATTGAGCTAAATCAAACTTTCTTTATTGAATACTACTATTATTCCTTGCTAAGTATGAGTATTAAGTTTGGAAAGAAATGTATGCAAATTGGTTATGAACTTGTCACAAAGCCGAGGCCTAAAATGCATCAAAATTGATTTTAGTGATTATCGATTGCTGTTTTTATTTTTATGCTTTTGTAACCTGTGTTTCTGCATAAGTCCAAGCATATTAATCATCTAGGCTTGAGTTAACTTAATCTTCAGCTAAAGCATGTGTTCATTGTGGAGTGTTTGGCATTAAATTCAAATTATATGCTGTTTTGGGCAAAAACAAGACACACTTTTGAAAAAACAATTTTGTGTGTGCACAAATTTGGTAAAGTTGATGTTGATTGTTGGGACCACTATGCACCTTGCTGGAAATGAATGCTAACCGCGAAAATTTATCCTGAATATTACCTTTTAAATTAGTGTTTTTGTTACTAAAATATTGTTTAATACTTGGATGAATACCGAAGCATGAAAGTTAGCTTAAGTATCAAAATCTTGCATGAAATATTAAAACCAAGAGCAGAGATTTTTATTTAATTTTATCTTTGTGTCCATTTTGTTTATTACAAAAATTGATGATCACACCGAATTTACACTTGAAATTTTAACAGCATGTCACTTACTATGTTAATTAACTATTGTTAAAATTTTATGATTTTTGGAGTTGATTTGTGTATTTTTCTGTTTAAGACTTACTAAGAGTTAAAATTTTATGATTTTTGGAGTTGATTTGTGTATTTTTCTGTTTAATACTTATTAAGTTGTTTTATGATCATTGTTGGTTGGTAGTTGTTGTTTTGTGACTTGTAGTTGCTGATTTCTTAACCTTGAGTTCACTAGATGGCCACTAGAAGTATGAGCACTTATGGCCCACTCAAGGCCCAAAAAATCCAAACAAACCGAGAGCCAATTGTCCATGGACCAAACCTAAACTTAAGCCTTGAATCAAATTGAGAGACTAGAGCCACTAAACCGAGCCATGATATGCAAGGACAACTCCGAGGTTTAACCAAAGAGTTTAGTGACCTAGGCCAACAAGTTAAGAACCTAAATCAAAGCCTAAGATTTGTTATGGATAATATTCTCCCAAACTATCATAAGGAACTTTTACCAAGGACCACACCAATGAGAAAATCTGAATCCCCAAGAAGGTTAAACCCTAGAACTTCAAATGGTCACCATGAAGTTGATAAACCTTTTGACATACCTTATTTTAGAGGAACCTTGGATAGTAATGAGTATTACTCTTGGATTAAATCGGTTGAAGAGTACTTTTCTTTTGAGGATTATTTGGAGAAAGGAAAGATTAAGTTAGCCTTTAAGAAACTAACCGATTATGCTAGTTATTGGTGGGATAATCTTCTAACGAAAAGGAGGAGAAATGGTGAGGAAGAAATTTGTACTTGGAGAGCAATGAAGGCTCTAATGAAAAGGAAATTTGTACCACGTACACAAGAGCATAACTATATTGAGTGGCAAAATTGTAATAATGGTGGGTTGTGATCGTTATATAAAGGATATGGAAAATTTTTAAACCTCACCAACGCCACTGTAGCCGATACTTTCTCCTTTCAGCGATTTTCTCTCCCGAGCTCTCGCTCTCTACCTGCCAGTAATCCTCCCTTCGACGACCAGTTCCCTTGCTATTTCTCAGATACTCTACGCTCGAGGTATGAGTTAGACAATGTAGTTGTCAGTTAATTGTTAAGCTCTATTTTTCAGCTTAGTGTTGGAGTTTGGTTTCTCCAATGGCCGAGTAACAATAGTAACATTTATAATCTGGATTTAGTAATGTCATTTCCAAATCGATTCTGGACATTTAATATAACCGACCCTGATTAATCGTTAGTTGAACCTAGCTGTTTTGGTTTTTGGATTTCAGACTGCACACAGAGAACTAGACTAAAGGATTCGGGAATGACTTTAACTACTAGATCCTAGGATGACTTGTGATTAGGACTTTTAAGAATTTGTTTTAACTACCGCGATGTAAATGTTTTAGGTGAAGAAGTCTGAAGAAAAGGAGCACAAATTTGCTAAGGAAGCCAGGTAAGTGAATGTATTAAGATTTTCGGCCATTAGGGCCCTACATCTTAAGGGTACTAAATTAGTTATGTGTTTGATGTTTGTTTTAAGTTAGTAAGATGGTTGTACTTGGATGATTTACGGATGTTTGAGAACTATGTTATATGATGTTCTGATAGAGTCTATGAAGTCAACTGTCTAGTATGATATTTTTCATAGTCTGATGATTTAAGAACATTCATGTCATACATCATGATTTACTTCTCAAGTATATGAAAATGATTTATGAGCATGTTTTTTCCCCATGAACAAGATATGAGAATGAATATGAAACTTATGCAACCGGATTAAGTGAGGGTTTGGGGCGGTTTGGCGTATGTCACTATCCAAAGAGAAGGACCATGAATACGGCCCGAAAAGGACTATGTACACTTGCACTGTCATCCCCCCTTTATGGCACAAATCCTCCCTTAATCTATATGATGAAAGTGATGAATAAGAACACGAACAAGAACAAGAAAAAGGCATGAAACGAACATGATCATGGTTTTCTCGCAACTATGCATTCACGTATACATGTTAGTATTGCATTCCTTACTAAGCATTAGGCTTATAGTTTAAACCTTATGATGTAGGTGACAAAATATCAGGTGAGGATTCCAAATTTAATGAAGATGTCTAAGTTTGGTTGCTGGAAGGTGTTCAAGAAGCAATTCTGTGGCTGGATGGCGATTATGAACCGTGGTTATGCTTATTTTATGTCAGTAAGATTTATGAGAAAACTGATGTCTAAGTAGGATAAAATCATGTTTTTAATTTGGACTTGAAATTGTCTTGTTCAACTTCTGAGTTTGAGGATGATTGTAAGAACCTAGGACATTCTGTTTTATATGAGTCTTCCGCTTACGTATCCTGAACGAGTCTATGATTTTTATTCATTTAAGGTTTATGTCCATCAAGTTGAAATTGTAAGATCGAGATTGCCTAAGAAGGGGGGGGGTGAATTAGCCTTTTTAAAACTTAATTTACTAAACTAATTAATTTCTCTCTTATGTTCAAACAATATGAAAATAGCAAATAATCAAACAATGCAAGAGAGAGAGAGAGATTGACACCACCGTTTTTATCATGGTTCGGCTAAGCTTGCTTACGTCCACGCTTCAAGGCTCCTCCTTGAAGATTCTTAACCTTCTCTTCACGAGAAAACCAGATCGAACTTCCGGGCGTCGATCTACTACGTTTACACTTTAATTGAACTTCACGGGCGTCAATTACAGCCTTTACAGAATTGTGAGTTTGTAAAAATCAACACAATCTAAACTCCCTCAAAGATTAATCTCAAGTTTAGGTTCGAGAGGAGTAGATGAGATTTTTCAGAGTATGATAAAAAATTCGCAGGTTAGGGCTCAAGAATAAAATTC
Source organism: Begonia masoniana (assembly GCA_022432975.1). Lineage (NCBI taxonomy): Eukaryota > Viridiplantae > Streptophyta > Magnoliopsida > Cucurbitales > Begoniaceae > Begonia > Begonia masoniana. The sequence continues at coordinate 27,803,243 of CM039502.1, forward strand.
GCAGAAGGGTTGTTTCTTCGAGCTTCTTCTTCGGCTTAAATACTCTGTCTGATTTTTGCTTCACAGAATTGAATGCTTCTTTCTACAAATAGAAAAATGTTACCGTTGGGAAGCATCCGTACGCAAACAGATATCCGCTGCATCTAAAATTGCTGTTCGTCATCTCCATTAATGTTCTGGAGTTAAGGCTGAAAACGACGTCACTGTAGCTTCGTGGTTATTTTGAATTCTAGCGGAAAGTCACCGGTGGAAGCAGCTTTAAAAATATCGGATCGTCATCAGTAGATGCAACATGATAAGCACTGAACCGCCATCGGTATTTGTTGCTTTAAGAAGCTGAACCGGTGTCAGCAGATGTAACGTTATAAGCGCTGAACCACCATCGGTAGATGTTGCTTTAAAACGCCATCGGCAGAAGTGATTCTCAAATGCCATCGGCAGGAATAGCTTCAAATGCCATCGGCAAAAGTATCTTGAAATGCCATCAGCAGGAGTAGCTTGAAATGCCATCGGCAGGAGTTGGTTGAAATGCCATCGGCAGGAGTTGCTTGAAATTGTATCGGCAGATGTAGGCTTTGGATGTCATCGGCAGAAGCCTTCTCTTCTTTATCGTTTAGCGATCGGTTGAAGGAACTCTTCTTTGTCGTTTAGCGAACGGTTGAAGGAACTCTTCTTTGTCGTTTAGCGATTTCTACTTCACCGGTGGATGTACACTTTGTTTAACAATTTTACAGCCCTGTTACACTAATTTAACCCTGTACACTTAATCACAGTTGTTAGACTACTAAAATACCCTTTCCAAGGGCATTTCCAACAGATTGAATCACATGCATAATTCATTATTCTCATTTAATCAACATAATCAAATTACATACTTAGCATTCAAATACATCATCAAAAACTTAATTAGACTTAAACACCATTTAAGTCAACAGTCTCCCCCTTTTTGATGATAACAATCTATGAGTATAAATTTGATTAATCATTACTCTCCCCCATAAGCCTAGCTCCCCCACAGCATATGCATACATTCCAAATTCAAACACAGATCATATCAAGGTTTCATATCCAATCTAATTTCTCAACCACATCATCAATCAAATACTTTCTCCCCCATTGACATTATCAAAAAAAATGAGCAGAGAAATATAAGAAACAATGCATTCAACAATTCAGAGAAACATCAGAGTACCAAAACAGATGAATATCAGAAAAACATTGTATATAAAAAAAATATCTCCTATTTACAGAAATCTAAAAATTTCTTCTAAAAGGCATGGATGAGCCATGAGTCTACAATAAGGTGTGGGGAGAAGTAATCATCCACGAGGGCTTGAAGGGATGCAAGATCATGAGGAAGTGGTGCTTGATAGACTACCAGGTCCAGACATGGAGGAGGAGGTGGAGATGCGTCTGGAGAGACTACAAAGTCCAGACTGGTAGATTGGTTCAGGAGAGGAGCAGAGGATGATGGCTCGACAGGTGGTCCATCAGAAGAGACTTCCATGGGACTGGCTGGCTCAGGTGAAGACTCACGAGCAGGAGGAGCAACAGGAGTAAGAAATTGGAGTTCTACCTCATGAAGAGCTAAAGGTGTTAAACGAACAGAGTCTTTAATAACCTCAGATCTGCAAAGTGGAAGTATGAGGTCTTCTGAACAAGCCTCCGGGTAAGAAGGAGGGCTAGATGGTCCCGGTAGAAAAGCATCAAATTGAGACTTGAGCGATTGATGATTCAGGGCGGCAATTTCCTTATGTCTGTCCATTTTCTTAGACAGCAGATCTAGACCTGTATCCAAAGCGATGCTCATATCCAATATGATCTGTCTCAGTTGTTGATCCATGTTGTCCTTAACAGAAGTGAGGGCAGTACCTAAGCTGGCTATGCTGGACTGCAAAGCATTAAACTGATCCTCACTGATGGAAAATCTCCTGTGATAAGTAAGGGGAGAGGGAGGAACAGAGGTTGGTTGGACTGGTGTGGAGGGTTGGACTAGAAGAGCAGGGTGGCCTTGAGGAGAAAGGTGTGGGATATCCTGTTGAACTGGAGAAATAGGTGGGACTGTTGGAGGCAGAGAAGTCCCCATGAGTGTAGGTGGAGGAGAGGGTGGAGAGAATGAGGGGACAGAGAATGGAATGGATTGTGTCACTAATGTAGGAGGTGGAGGAGGAGGAGGAAGACTAGGAGGAAAAAGAGCTGAGATTGCCTCAACAATATGGGCTAGAGAGGAGGGAGCAGGATTCCGTGGAGGAAGGTGGGGGCGAGACACCAGAGAATGAGAAGGAGAAATATCAAAAGCAGGGATCTCTGAATCACCACCGCCTTCTTGAGTTGATAACTCATCAGCCAGAATCAGTTTCCTCTTTCCTTTCCTGACAGCAGCTACCTTAATAGCCCGTTTCTTAGACTGATCCAGAACAAACTCACCATTCCTATTTCTCTTGATCCCCATTCGACTCAAAGTGTTTTTGGAATAATAGCTAGAAGGTTGAAGTCAGCAGGGATCTTCTTCCTTTGGAAAAGCAACATCAAGCTGTGAAAAGAGCTTCATGAGGATCATGTTGTAGGGGAGAGAGGTAGCTTTGGAAGACACAGCCTGAATCATCTGACGAACAACAATAAATCCAAGATTGAAGGGGGTCTTGTGGTACAGTGCAAACAGGACAAAAACCTCCATTGCACTCACTTTGTCATGGTGACCACCCTTAGGGACAATATTGTACCCTATCATTTGATGAAATAACCCGACCCTTGTTATGATGACCCGAATGTGCACGTATGGTACGATGGCTGCACGAACCGGAACCCGGATGGCGGTACATCGGCGCGGGCGAACCGGAAAGTGACAGGTTGTAAAAAGGAGGTCTTCACGATCCAACATCGCTTGGGGAAGTATGTGGAAATGAAACATATGTAAAGAGACCCTCCCAATATAGCAAAACGCGTTTTGGAGCACAATTGACAACAGATCCCATAAGAACTTCGAAGTTAAAAGTGCTTCGGCGAGAGCAATTCCAGGTTTGGTGACCTTTCGGGAAGTTCTCGCCAAACAAAGCCGTGAGGGGAGGATATTGGGCTGCGGCCCAATCCCCAGAGCGGACAATATCTTGCTGGGAATAGGGGTCGTTACAAATGGTATCAAAGCCTGTACCCAACCAAAAATGTGGCCAACGAGGACGTTGGGCCCCCGAGAGGGGGTGATTGTGATGACCCGAATGTGCACGTATGGTACGATGGCTGCACGAAACGGAACCTGGATGGCGGTACGTCCGCACGGGCGAACCGGAAGGTGACAGGTCGTAAAAAAGGGTCTTCACAATCCCACATTGCTTGGGAAAGTATGTGGAAATGAAACATATGTAAAGAGACCCTCCCAAGATAGCAAGACGCGTTTGGGAGCACAATTGACAACAAATCCCATAAGAACTCCAAAGTTAAAAGTGCTTCGGCGAGAGCAATTTCAGGTTGGGTGACCTTCCGGGAAGTTCTCACCAAACAAAGTCGTGAGGGGAGGATATTGGGCTGCGGCCCAATCCCCAGAGCGGACAATATCTTGCTGGGAATAGGGGTCGTTACACTTGTGGTTAGGTGTTTGCCCTTAAGATGATCAGGGGAAAGGTTTGGGTCAAGAGCTATAATCTGTAGAAAACTTTGACCCTCAGAGGTGCCAAAGAAATGAGGCTCAGTGCCGGAATCATACCGGTAGGGCAACTATCTAAATGGGCACACTCCAGAAGGGCATTGATGAACTGTGGAGTAATTTCTATATGCTTTCCATACACAAAGCTCTTTATAGAGGAAAGATCAGAGGTAAAACTCAGATTGGCATAAAACATTCCGATGGCTTCCGGGTAATAGAAGGATTCTACATCAAACAGTCCTAATAACCCGAGATCCTTCAAGGGTTCTACAATATCCAGTCCAGCTAAGTCATCAAAGAAAATACTACGACTGGGAATTAAAGATTTGTACTTATAGTCGTCATGGTACCTTAACTCAGCAGCTTGAGAGAGAAAGAAGAAAGATGGCCACTGTGTTCCACGAGGAATCTCTCGTGGTGGACGAGCTGAGATTTTTGCCTTCTTCTTGGCAGGTTGTGGAATAGCGAAAGACGATGAAGCCATGTGAACGAGTCGAGAAGGAAAACCTAGATAGAAGAAAGGATTGAAGGGGGAGGTTTTCTGAAAGAGCACGAAAATGAAGCGTCTCTGAGAAGAAACAGAGTTTAAAAGGAAGAGGGCTTCGCCCGACGGGATGAAGATATACGTGTAAGACGATATCGCCGGATGGGTCACACGTGTCGCCAGATTAAAAATTCATCAACCGATGTCTATCGGTAGATATTCATCTACCGGTAGATATGCATCTACCGATGCCTACACACACAAGCAGCTCTATCACAAACAGAATTTCCAACAGAAGAAGAAACTTAGCTTTTCTCAAACCGAATGAGACCTAACTTTATTCTTATATTATTGAAGGTCTTTTCATTCAAAGGTTTTGTAAATATGTCAGCTAATTGATCGACAGAGTTGACAAATTCTAGAGAAATATCACCCATTTGAACGTGATCTCTTATGAAGTGATATCTAACATCAATATGCTTAGTTCTAGAGTGCTGGATGAGATTTTTGGAAATGTTGATAGCACTGATGTTATCACACTGGATAGGAATCCTATTATAAAACAAATTATAGTCCTCCAATGTTTGTTTCATCCACAGCATTTGTGCACAACAACTGCCAGCAGCAATATATTCACTTTCAACAGTTGACAATGCAACAGAATTTTGTTTCTTAGAATATCAGGAAACTAAAGATTCACCAAGGAATTGACATGTTCCACTGGTGCTTTTCCTATTAACTAGACTACCAGCATAGTCAGAATCTGAATATCCAATCAGATCAAAGGAAGTGCCTTTAGGATACCATAATCCAAGATCACAAGTTCCACTCAAATATTTAAATATTCTCTTGACATCATTTAAGTGGGATTCTTTAGGGGCAGCTTGGAATCTTGCACATAGACAAACACTAAAGAGTATATCTGGCCTACTTGCAGTCAGATATAACAATGAACCAATCATACCACGATATTTCTTAATATCAACACTAATTCATTTTTCATCTTTATCCAATTTAGTTGTGGTACTCATGAGAGTCTTGGAAGACTTAGAAAATTCTAATCCAAATTTCTTAAGAAGTTCCTTAATGTACTTTTCTTGATAGAAGAAAATTCCATCAGGAGATTGACTGATCTGAAATCCTAAGAAGAATTTTAACTCCCCCATCATACTCATCTCAAATTCACTTTGCATGAGGGAAGAAAATTCATTACACATGTTGACATTAGTTGATCCAAAAATAATGTCATCGACATAGATTTGAACTAGCAGAATGTCTTTATCCTTTTGCATGGTAAATAGAGTTAAATCAGTATTTTCCTTTTTGAAATTCCTTTCCTCAAGGAAGTTCTTCAACCTATCGTACCAAGCTCTAGGAGCCTGCTTAAGTCCATAAAGAGCCTTATTAAGTCTATACACATGATCAGGTTTTGCATAATCTTCAAATCCTAGGGGCTGCTCTACATAAACTTCTTCCTGAATATAACCATTTAAGAACGCACTCTTTACATCCATTTGGAAGAGTGTGAAGTTTTTGTAGCACGCATAGGCTAAGAGCATCCTAATTCTAATCTAGCAACAGGTACAAAGGTTTCTTCAATATCAACTCCTTCTTCTTGATTGTAACCCTTAGCAACTAATCTGGCTTTGTTTCTTACAACAATCCCATTTTCATCCAATTTGTTCTTATAAACCCATTTAGTTCCAATAATGGGATGATCCTTTGGCCGTGGAACAAGTTCCCATACCTTGCTCCTTTCAAATTGATTTAGCTCCTCTTGCATAGCTAAAATCCAATTTTCAACACTCTCGGCATCCTCAAACTTCTTAGGCTCTACTTGAGAGATAAATGCCACATTTGCACAGAGATTCCTAAGAGAGGATCTAGTCTTAACTCCTAATGTAGGATCATCTAAGACTTCATCTATTGGATGGTTTCTAACGTATTTTCAATCTCTAGGAAGAGCTGTGGATTCATCTTTTACAGGAACGATTTCTAGAGAAGTAGAAGAGGGTTCTAAAGATTTTTCTACTTGAAGGGGATTTGTAGACTTGTCTAAGGAGAGGGAATCTAGTTGTTTATCCAAAATATCATCCTCATCCAAATTGATTGAGGGATGTGGGGTCTCATCAAAGTTAACATGAACTGATTCTTCTACAACTAGAGTTCTCTTATTGAATACCCTATATGCTTTACTGGTAAGAGAATAACCAAGAAAAATTCCAAGATCAGATTTGGAATCGAATTTTCCTAAGTTATCCTTAGTGTTGAGAATGAAGCATTTACTACCAAAGGCTCTAAAGTACTTAACAGAAGGAGTTTTTCCACTCCAGAGATCATATGGAGTTTTCTCAAGAATAGGTCTTATTGAGACCCGATTAAGTACATAACAGGCTGTTGCAACAGCTTTAGCCCAGAAATACTTAGGAAGAGAGTTTTCATTAAGCATAGTCCTAGCAAGCTCTTGAAGAGATCTATTCTTCCTCTCAACAGCACCATTTTGCTGAGGGGTTCTAGGGGAAGAGAAATTGTGCTCAATTCCATTTTTGAGGCACAAAAGTTCAAATTTCTCATTTTTAAACTCTCCACCATGATCACTACGAATAACAACTATGGTGAACTCCTTTTCATTTTGAACTCTTTTCCTAAAGCTAGAGAATGTATCAAAAGTTTCATCCTTTGACTTCAGAAAGAATACCCAAGTGAATCTAGAGAAGTCATCGACAATGACATAAGCATAGAATTTTCCTCCTAAGCTGGCTATATTAGAAGGACCGAAAAGGTCCATGTGAAGGAGTTGGAGAGGCATAGAATTAGAGACTGCATTCTTTGATATAAAAGAACTTTTGATCTGTTTGCCCATTTGGCAGGCATCACAGACCTTATCCTTCTCAAAAGATATCTTAGGGATCCCTCTAACTAAATTCTCCTTAGTAATCTTAGCTAAGGTATCCATCCCTACGTGTCCTAATCTCCTATGCCAAGTCCAGTAGTCATTAGAAGAATTCACAGCAAAACATTTTTCATCAGAAAATTCAATATTATCTAAATCAATAATATACACATTTTCTTTTCTATATCCTTTAAACAGTATAGAACTAGATGAGCTATCTTTAATTATGCATGAATTTGATTTAAATATCACCTTATAACCTTTGTCACATAATTGACTTATGCTTAGCAGATTGTGTTTTAACCCATCAACTAATAAAATATTTTCTATAATAGGATTGATAGGGTTACCTATGTTGCCAATGCCAACAATTTTGCCGTTTTGGTTTCAACCAAAAGTAACACTTCATTTCTTCTTGTTGACAACAGCAAACTTAGATGCATCACCAGTCATGTGCCTTGAATAGCCACTGTCCAGGTACCATTGATTCCTTAATGGAGACGCATCATCCTGTAAAACAGAAATCAGGTTGTCTTCTTAGGTACCCAAATCCTTTGGGTCCTAGTGTTAGGTCTTGTTCCTTTAGGAACCCAGTGTAATTTACAACCAGCTTTCTTATCGTTTGTTTTTAAAGGACATTCAAAGGATTTATGTCCTACATCATTACATGCATGACAAACAGTAGATTTAACAAAAAAAATTTATATACCTTCTTTTTACTACTCCCATTATATCCAATGTCTGCTCTATCAAAAGTCATTCTTTGATCACTAATCAGCATGCTCAGTTGTTTACTACTATAGGTAAATTTTTGAAAAAGATTATTCAAAGTTTCATTTTTCTTTTTCAGTTCAGTGATCTCTTTTTCATGCAAGTCCACTTCTTTAGCATGCTTTTCTAATAGACCTGCATTTTCTCTTTTCAACAAGTTATATTTATTCTTAAGCATACCAAATTGCTTAACCAGGTCATTAAAAGCATCAATCAGATCACCATCATCATTATCACTCTCACTATCACTCAAAGTACTAGAGGATAAAGAACTAACCTTATCTTCATGTGTCATGAAGCACAGGTTGGCTACTTCCTCATCTTCTGAAGAAGAGGTGTCGCCTTCACTGTCATCCCAAGTGGCCTGCCTTCTTCTTAAACTTCTTGGGATATTTCTTGGCCTGTGGACAATCTGCCTTCATGTGGCCAGGCTTGCCGCACCCAAAACAGGTAATCTCCTTGTCTTTAGGAAGTTTTTCATTCCTTGGAAAACTTCTCCCTTGCAGCTTCTTCCTACGGAGAAACTTGCTGAATCTCCTAGTGATGAGAGCAATGTCCTCATCATCTTCTTCTACTTCTTCCTTAGATGCTTCATTTTTGCTTGAAGAGGCTTTCAGAGTAATATCCTTCCTTTTATTTATCTCCTTTTCTTTGAGATCTTCCTTATCATTGGCCCTCATGGTTATCTCATGAGTCATCAGAGAGCCAATGAGCTCTTCAAGCTTGAGCACCTTTAGATCCCGAGCCTCTTGTATTGCTGTCACCTTTGCTTGCCATGCTCTAGGTAGGCATCTCAAAATTTTTCTTACATGTTCTTTACCTGAATAAATCTTACCAAGAGCTTTAAGACCATTAGTGATATTAGTAAATCGAGTGAACATAGAACTAATGGTTTCTTCTTTTTCCATAGAAAACAGTTCGTATTCATGAACTAACATGCTCAATTTACTCTCATTTACTTGGTTAGTTCCCTCATGTGTGACTTCTAATAAGTGCCAAATTTCTTGAGCACTTTCACACCCTTGCACTCTATTAAATTCATCTCTATTTATAGCACAATACAGTGTGTTTATTGCCTTGGCATTAAGGCTCAAGTTCTTTTTGTCTGTATCATTTAGTTCGTGTGAAGCTTTGGGGATCTTAACACCATTCTCTGTTTTAACAGCAACGTATGGACCATTTTCTATGTTATTCCATAATTTATAGTCCACAGCTTGAAAGTATATTCTCATTATAGACTTCCAGTATACATAATCATTACCATCAAAGAACGGAGGTCTAGTGGTAGACTGACCTTCTATTTGTATAGAGTTTGTGTTAAATTCCATGGTAAATATATAACACAAAGTGTATAAACACAACTTAGACAATGATAAACCTCTCTCTAATACCAATTGTAGGATCGAGATTGCTTAAGAGGGGGGGGTGAACTAGCTTTTTTAAAACTTAATTTACTAAACTAATTAATTTCTCTCTTATGTTCAAACAATATGAAAACAGCAAATAATCAAACAATACAAGAGAGAGAGAGAGAGAGATTGACACCACAGTTTTTATCGTGGTTCGGCTAAGCTTGCCTACGTCCACGCTTCAAGGCTCCCCCTTGAAGATTCTTAACCTTCTCCTCACGAAAAAACCAGATCAAACTTTCGGGCGTCAATCTACTGCCTTTACACTTTAATTGAACTTCACGGGCGTCAATTACAGCCTTTACAGAATTGTGAGTTTGTAAAAATCAACACATCTAAACTCCCTCAAAGATTAAATCTCAAGTTTAGGTTCGAGAGGAGTAGATGAGATTTTTCAGAGTATGATAAAAAATTCGCAGGTTAGGGCTCAAGAATAAAATTCGCAAAAGGGTTGTTTCTTCGAGCTTCTTCTTCGGCTTAAATACTCTGTCTAATTTCTGCTTCACAGAATTGAATGCTTCTTTCTACAAATGGAAAAATGTTACCGTTGAGAAGCATCCATACGCAAGTAGATATCTGTTGCATCTGAAATTGCTGTTCGTCGTCTCCATTAATGTTCTGGAGTTAAGGCTAAAAATGACGTCACTGTAGCTTCGCGGTTATTTTGAATTCTGGCGGAAGGTCACCGGTGGAAGCAGCTTTAAAAATATCGGATCGTCATCGGTAGATGCAACATGATAAGCACTGAACCGGCATCGGTATTTGTTGCTTTAAGAAGCTGAATCGGTGTCAGCAGATGTAACGTTATAAGCGCTGAACCACCATCGGTATATGTTGCTTTAAAACGCCATCGGCAAAAGTGATTCTCAAATGCCATCGGCAGGAATAGCTTCAAATGTCATCGACAGAAGTATCTTGAAATGCCATCGGCAGGAGTAGCTTGAAATGCCATCGGTAGGAGTTGCTTGAAATGCCATCGGCAGGAGTAGCTTGAAATTCTATCAGCAGATGTAGGCTTTGGATGTCATCGGCAGAAGCCTTCTCTTCTTTGTCGTTTAGCGATCGGTTGAAGGAACTCTTCTTTGTCGTTTAGCGATCGGTTGAAGAAACTCTTCTTTGTCGTTTAGCGATTTCTACTTCACCAGTGGATGTACACTTTGTTTAACAATTTTTCATCCCTGTTACACTAATTTAGCCCTGTACACTTAATCACAGTTGTTAGACTACTAAAATACCCTTTCCAAGAGCATTTCCAACAGATTGAATCACATGCATAATTCATTATTCTCATTTAATCAACATAATCAAATTACATACTTAGCATTCAAATACATTATCAAAAACTTAGTTAGACTTAAACACCATTTAAGTTAACAGAAATGTGTGTGAGTCGAGGTATTTCCTATTGATTGAAGTTGCTTGATGATTATTGTGTTTTACTGCTGAATGATAGAAGCTGGATGTAGACATCTGTGAAGGTCAGGTTACCTTTCTGTCGGTATGAGTTGTTTAAAATTTCCAGGTTTCATTGCCATGTGATAGAAGTTGGGTGAACGTATTATCCGGCTGACGTCATCGGCAGGAGCTGTGTGATAGAAGCTGGATGAATGAATCATCCGGCTGACGTCATCGGTGGATGGTGAACGTTTGCTGTTCACCGGATGATGTCTCTTATCGGATGAGGTAAGTGAATCACGTGTTTTGCACATGCCTACCGGAATATGTCTCTGACGGATGAGGACATCATCTGGCTGACGTCATTGGTGGATGGTGAACGATTGTTGTTCATCGGATGATGTCTCTTACTGACGATGTTAAGTAGTCACGTGTGATGCACATGATAACCGGATGATGTAGATTTTCACTACCGTCAGAAGCGAGCCCTGTGTTTGTCATTTAGCGATCGACATAAGTAAGTTTTATATTTTTTCGTTTAGTGATCGGTAGAGGTCGAGTGTTTTATGCATCGGATGATGTGAGTAGAGCTACTTGTTGTCTAGAAACCGGTAGATGCCTGCGATTTCGAGCAGCTCAAGAATAATGAGGTAGAGTGTTCTAAGGGCAATTTCTATTGCCTGATTATGTTACAAAACCAATGTCTGGGTTAGTCGTTCGATTCTGTTGATGATGAATTCGCAAAATTTAAGACGAAGGCAAGTTTTGAAAGGATCGAGCTTTGTCAGTTATAGCGTTGTCCTGAGTTCTGTCAAAAAAAAATAATAAGGGATATATATATATATATAAAGTTGTACAGATAGAAGGATTAATATTTATGATTTAAGAAAGTTTATTAATTATGCCTTGACCCTACTAGGGTCATTACAATTATGGTATCAAAGCAAAACCGGGTTCTAAAATCGATTCTGCAGATTACCTCCAAGCACAGATTGCCACCTGAGTACACTCCAGCAACTGTAAGTGTTTATGATTTTTGTAATGTCATTAAGTTAAGATATGTTACGATTATTTGTTTAGGAATCTCAAAATGGTAAGAGGTCAACAGAGAGAAGACAACGTGGATAGTAACACCATTGCTCAGCTGACAGAATTAGTTATTCGTCAATCACGCCAAATAGAACAGTTTGTGGCCACTAGAGAGGAACAAGAGAACTCCAGTACTAATGCAACTCATGATCATAGGAGTGAGCATTTCCACCGGCTTCGACTCGCGGTATTCAATGGACAAGTTTTGGATCCTTTTTATGCTGAGGAATGGATTCGAAAAATGGAGGACATGTTCACATATGCAAAGGTTGAGGAAGGAGATAAGGTCACATATGCTGTTTTTCATTTGGAATTAAGTGCAAGGCATTGGTGGGACTCAATCCAGAGTACCATTAATGCAGGACCTATGACCTGGGGAAGGTTTAAGACTGCTTTCTTTGACAAGTATTTCAATAGGACCGTTTGGGACAGCAAGAAGAAGGAGTTTATGAATTTGCGACAAACTGGCTTTGTGGCAGATTACATATGCAAATTTGAGGCTTTATCACGGTTTGCTCCCTGATTGGTTGAGGATGATGAGGACAAGATTCACCAATTTGTTCAAGGACTGAAGCCGAGTTTGTATATGAGAGTAAAGACTGCTGGAATACATAATATACTATATGGTGAAGTGACGGCTAAGGCCTTGGAGCTGGAAGAGGCTGACATAACGGCATATGCGCAGCGTGAACAGCCAAGGAAGTTCACTAAGGAGGCTCAGCCGCCACCACGTCAGAACAAAGGATGGCAACTGCAACAGAACAGGGGACCACAACAACAACAGCAAGGTATAAAGAGACCCTTCAATCCAAATGATGACCAAGGGAAGGGAAAACGACCATTAGCCCCTCTATGCTCCAATTGCCAGAAGAACCACCACGGCGAGTGCAAGCTACACTCTGACCGTTGCTACAGATGTGACAAGGTCGGACATGTAGTCAGAGACTGCCCCACGCCACAAGACCCCAATGAAGCAAGAATAGCACCCATAGTCTTTGCTATGATGGAGGATGAAGATGCTGTGCAGCATACGGTCATAACAGGTACAATTATGATTTGTGGTATTTCTGCTTACACACTTATAGACACGGGGGCCACCCACTCATTTATAGCAGCTCTATTTGTCTGTAAGCATAAGTTAGGATACATACCAGCTGATAGGCCATATAGTGTCATGTTACCGTCAGAGAAGTCCTTACATTCTAAACGAATAGTGAAGGGTGACATTGTGTCCTTAAGAGATAATAAGTTATATGTAGAGCTGATTGTAATTGACATGAAGGGATATGAAGTTGTACTAGGAATGTATTGGTTATCCAGACATTATGCCACGATAAGTTGTAGGTCTAGATTAGTTGAGTTTCGACCCCCAAATGGAGATCGGTATACTTCCAAGCTATCCCAAAAATAAGTAAAATACCGATTATATCCTCACTAGAGACTTGAATTCTCAAAACTTCTGTCGCTCCATCCCCGCAGGGGCAGAGACCCATCACTGTCTCGACTGTGCTACCAAAGGCTCTCAACGGTTATTGAAAGATGGCTGTGAGAGTTATCTAGCTAGTGTAATCGATATTCGGGTAAGGAATAAAGTAGAACTACAAGATATTTCTATAGTTAAAGAGTTTCCTGAAGTATTTATGGATGACTTGCCCGGATTACCACCTGATAGAGAAGTTGAATTTGTAATCGATACATATCCCGAGGCATTACCTATATCCAAGAACCCTTACCGCATGGCACCAGTTGAGCTGAAGGAATTAAAGGTCCAACTGCATGAACTAGTAGACAAAGGGTTTATACGCTCTAGTAGTTCTCCCTAGGGTGCACCTGTTTTATTTGTTAAGAAGAAAGACGGTTCTCTTAGAATGTGCATAGATTACAGAGAACTGAACAAGTTAACAATCAAGAATAAATATCCTTTACCCCGGATTGATGACCTGTTTGACCAATTACAAGGAGCTAAAGTATTTTCAAAGATTGACTTACGTTCGGGCTATTACCAATTGAAGGTTAAGGAGAGTGATATACCTAAGACAGCCTTCAGGACCCGTTATGGACATTATAAATTCCTTGTAATGTCGTTTGGGTTAACCAATGCACCTGCAGCCTTTATGGACCTGATGAATTGAGTGTTTCGTGATTACTTGGACAAGTTTGTAATTGTGTTCATAGATGATATCTTAATTTACTCACAGACTAAAGCTGACCACGAGGAACACTTAAGAGTAGTTTTGACAACATTAAAACAGCAGCAACTCTATGCCAAGCTGTCTAAGTGTGAGTTCTGGTTGGATAAGGTCAACTTCTTAGGCCATGTCATCTATGCTGAAGGTATATCAGTAGATCCAACCAAAATTCAGGCAATTAAGGATTGGCTACAGCCAAGGAATGCCAGTGAAGTCCGTAGTTTCCTTGGTCTGGCCAGTTATTATAGGAAGTTTATTAAGGGATTTTCTATGATAGCTAAACCTTTAACAAGTTTGACTAAGAAGGACACCAAGTACTTTTGGACTGCAGCCTGTGAGAATGGCTTCCAGATACTAAAACAGAAATTAACAACAGCCCCTCTTTTGACACTTCCAATTGAAGGAGAAAGATTCAGTGTCTATTGTGATGCATCCAAAATTGGATTGGGGTGTGTCTTAATGCAAGAAGGCAAGGTTGTAGCGTATGCTTCCAGACAACTGAAAGGTTATAAGCAGAATTACCCCACCCACGATTTGGAATTAGCCGTTGTTGTTTTTGCACTAAAAATTTGGAGGCACTACTTGTACAGACAACAGTGTGAAGTGTTTTCAGACCATAAAAGTTTGAAATACCTATTTACTCAAAAGGAATTAAACATGAGACAGAGACGTTGGTTGAAATTTGTTAAAGATTATGACTTCGAAATTAAATATCACCCGGGTAAGGCCAATGCTGTGGCTGATGCATTAAGCAGAATGTCAAAGACAATGTAGCCCGCAGTATCAACCATGTCTGTACCATTATGGAAGGAAGTTCATAAGTTCGAGTTGGAAATAGTTCCTGAATTGTCAACCTTACTTGTTGATTTAACCATTCGACCAACTATTTTGGATAAGATCAAAGAGGCACAACAGAAGGATTCAAAGGAGAATAGTATTATGATGAGTAAGTTAAAAGATGCCTCCTATGAATTCAGTCTCTCCAATGATGGTATTCTGAAGTTTAGGAATCGATGGTACATTCCAAGTGATAAGGAGTTGCGTGAGTTGATATTGGCTGAGGCACACTCATCTCATTTCTCTGTACATCTTGGTAACACCAAGATGTATCGGGATTTAAGGTTACATTATTGGTGGCCAAATATGAAGAGGGATATTGCCAAGTATGTGGAGTCATGTTTGGTTTGCCAACAGGTTAAGGCAGAGCATCAACGCCCAGGAGGTACCCTTCAACCCCTACCGATCCCCGAATGGAAGTGGGAAGACATTGCCATGGATTTTATGGTAGGATTACCTAAGACAACTAAAGGACATGATAACATTTGGGTTATAATTGACAGAATGACGAAATCGGCTCACTTCCTGCCTATAAAAACAACTTACACAATGGACCAGCTTGCTAGTCTGTATGTTCAGGAAATTATCACATTGCATGGGATTCCGATATCTATAGTCTCTGACCGTGACCCTAGGTTCACCTCAAGGTTTTGGCAAAGTCTTCAAGGCACGCTTGGTACTAAGTTATCCTTCAACACTGCATTCCACCCTCAGACAGATGGCCAATCAGAGAGAACAATTTAGACTCTCGAAGACATGTTAAGAGCGTGTGTGCTAGACTTTCAGACATCTTGGAGTCGACACCTGCTCTTAGTGGAATTCTCCTACAACAATAGTTACCAGTCCACTATCGATATGGCACCTTACGAGGCGTTGTATGGTAGGAAATGTAGATCACCCTTATACTGGGATGAGGTTGGCGAAGCAAAACTCCTAGGCCCCGAAATTTTGCAGCAGATGTCAGACAAGATCGCTATTATTAGAAAAAGGATGACGACTGTACAAAGCCGACAGAAGAGTTATGCAGACCAAAGAAGGAGAGACCTTGAGTTTTCTGTCGGAGACGAAGTTTTCTTAAAGATTTCACCATTTAAGGGAGTTTTAAGATTTGGCAAGAAGGGAAAACTTAATCCGCGATTTATTGGACCATTCCCAGTCTTGGCAAGGATTGGTAGTACAGCTTACAAACTGCAATTGCCTCCATCACTGTAAAAGGTACATAATGTCTTTCATGTGTCAATGTTAAGGAGATGCATACGTGATCCAACACATGTTGTTGAGCAACTTGAAATCGAAATCGAGCCGACACTGATGTATGAAGAGAAGCCTGTAAGGATTATAGAATCTGCAGTTAAGACTATGAGGAATAAGGAAATTCAACTAGTGAAAGTCTTATGGATGAATCATGGTATTGAAGAAGACACATGGGAACGACAACAAGACATGCTGGACAAATATCCGGAGCTCTTTGTTTGAGCAATTTTCGAGGAAGAAAATTTTATTTAAGGAGGGGTGGATGTAACACCCGACAATTTCGGCCAGGTGTTTTCTTAACTGATTTAACTGTCACCATTATTATTAGACCTTTTGATTTAAATTTAATACCAAGATTTGCTCCAAATTGTGTGAAACTAGGTTGAGTGGCAAAATTGTAATAAGGGTGGGTTGTGATCGTTATATAAAGGAAATGGAAAATTTTTAAACCTCACCAACGCCACTGTAGCTGACACTTTCTCCTTTCAGCAATTTTCTCTCCCGAGCTCTCGCTCTCTACCTGCCAGTAATCCTCCCTTCGACGACCAGTTCCCTTGCTATTTCTCGGATACTTTACGCTCGAGGTATGGGTTAGACAATGTAGTTGTCATTTAGTTGTTAAGCTATGTTTTTCAGCTTAGTGTTGGAGTTTGGTTTCTCCAATGGTCGAGTACCAATAGTAACATTTATAATCTGGATTTATTAATGTCATTTCCGAATCGATTCTGGACATTTAATATAACCGATCCTGATTAATCGTTAGTTGAACCTAGCTATTTCGATTTTTGGATTTCAAACTGCTTACAGAGAACTAGACTAAGGGATTCGGGAATGACTTTAACTACTAGATCCTAGGATGACTTGTGATTAGGACTTTTAGGATTTTGTTTTAACTACCGCGATGTAAATGTTTTAGGTGAAGAAGTCTGAAGAAAAGGAGCACGAATTTGCTAAGGAAGCCAAGTAAGTGAATGTATTAAGATTTCAGGCCATCAGGGCCCTACATCTTAAGGGTACTAAATTAGTTGTGTTTGATATTTGTTTTAAGTTAGTAAGATGGTTGTACTTGGATGATTTACGGATGTTTGAGAACTATGTTATATGATGTTCTGATAGAGTCTATGAAGTCAACTGTCTAGTATGATATTTTCCATAGTCTGATGATTTAAGAACATTCATGTCATACATCATGATTTACTTCTCAAGCATAGGAAAATGATTTATGAGCATGTTTTTTCCCAATGAACAAGATATGAGAATGAATATGAAACTTATGCAACCGGATTAAGTGAAGGTTTGAGGCTTATGCGTATGTCACTGTCCAAAGGGAAGGACCATGAATACGGCCCGAAAGGGACTATGTACACTTGCACTGTCATCCCCCCTTTACGAAACAAATCCTCCCTTAATCCATATGATGAAAGTGATGAATAAGAACACGAACAAGAACAAGAAAAGAGCATGAAACGAACATGATCATGATTTTCTCGCAACTATACATTCACGTATACATGTTAGTATTGCATTCCTTACTAAGCATTAGGCTTATAGTTTAAACTTTATGATGTAGGTGACGAAATATCAGGTGAGGATTCCAAATTTAATGAAGATGTCTAAGTTTGGTTGCTGGAAGGTGTTCAGGGAGCAATTTTGTGGTTGGATGGCGATTATGACCCGTGGTTATGCTCATTTTATGTCAGTAAGATTTATGAGAAAACTGATGTCTAAGTAGGATAAGATCATGTTTTTAATTTGGACTTGAAATTGTCTGGTTCAACTTCTGAGTTTGAGGATGATTGTAAGAACCTAGGACATCCTGTTTTATATGAGTCTTCCGCTTACGTATCCTGAACGAGTCTATGATTTTTATTCATTTAAGGTTTATGTCCATCAAGTTGAAATGTGTGTGTGTAGCACCCGGTTTCAATTAAACCGAATTTAACTTGTAAATTAATGATGTGCAATTTCATGGTAGAATTGAGAGAGAGTTATTGGCTAGGTTAACGGGTGGCTAAGCAAGGGCATTTATGTAAAAGGGCAATTTAAAAGTGGATAACGTATTTAAAGAAAGGGAGATTGGGTTTAATGAACTGTAGCCGCCACCATTTCACATTTTTTTTCCTCTTCGGGTTTTCAGCGAGCAGTAGAGCTCTCTTGGCGATTCTCTCGCTCGATTCTCCTTCAACCTAGGTAAGCTCTCTTAGTTTGTCTATGATTTTAACAACTAGATAGCTGAGGGAGTACAATGTGTGAAGTTTCGAGGAATACTGTGTGAGAGTCGAGCTCGGGTGTAGTGTTGAATCGGAAATGCACAATGAACTAAGCTTCCAAGCTAGTTTCCCTTGATTTCCCGAACAGATTAGAATGAGGTTTAGTAGAAATCTAATTGACATCCTTTCTATGACCTAGGTGAGCAGACTTCTGAAGTAGATTGAAACCGTGCATTTCCAGAGGAGCCAGGTAAGTAAAGTTTGCTTGTATGCCTTCGGGCCTACATCACAAAACGTTAGGGTTGTGTTTACTTGGATGTGTCTGTGTGTGTGTTATGCATCATGTTTTAAAAGTATACGAAAATGAATTTGAATGCATGTTGGCATGGTAAGGAATGAACATATTGAAACAGTGAATCAGCTTTACTGTTAAGGTAGCTAATCCAACCCTTAATGAGACAGTGGATATTTATACTTTGGGAGAGTTGATCCAACTCCCAATTTCACAGTGGGATCTGAACAGAAACAATGCATGAACAACTGAGAGGAGAAAGTAGAAATTGCACGTCTAGGAATTTATGTTCCAGCATTTCATTCTTTTCTTTTCATCATTGCTTTGCTTACTTAGCATTAGGCTAATAGATGAGTTTTGTGATGTAGGTGAAGAAGTGACAGCAGGTGAGTCTTCTGAGTTCATTGAGGGATAGACTGGTTGGGGGAGCACACTCATGCCACGAACTTGGTGAACTGATGAGGCGATTTAACTGATGTCTGTTTGGTGAGAAGGTTTAGTTGACAGTGATTAAAACTTAGAAATGCTAAGTTTCCATAGCAGTAGTGGTTTCAGTATTTTAAACACGTTTTGAGATTTTTCTGATAACGATGATCTGTTGTGTTTTAAATGTTATTTTTACTGGATTTGATTAATGTAGTGGGTTGAGCTGTTTCTGAATGGTCTTGGAAAAAAAAAATAAGCAAATTCCTTTCTGTAATCAGTGTTGTGTATGTTTTGTGAAGAGTCGTTGAAATGTACTCAGTTTTCTACCGGTAGATGATGTCTATCGGTAAATGATGAGTTATGTAGTCTATCGGAAGATGTCTTCAGGAAAGTCATCGGATGATGTAGGTATAAGTCTATCGGTTGATGTCTCAGTAAACTCATCGGCAGATGCGTGCTGACATCATCGGTAGATGTAGGTTTAAGTCCATCGGTTGATGTCTCAGTAAACTCATCGGCAGATGCGTGCTGACGTCATCGGTAGATGTAGGTTTAAGTCCATCAGTTGATGTCTCAGTAAACTCATCGGCAGATGTGTGCTGATGTCATCGGAAGATGTAGGAAGTGAATTGTCGTTTAGGCATCGGCAGATACAGTCTACCGAGAGATGTCTTTGGTTTTTCATTCGGGTGACGTCATCGGCAGGAGTCTTCTATTTTTCCTGTTTTCTGCTTCTTCCGTTGACCTTACTCATCGGCAGGTGCGTTTGACTTCTGCAACTTTTAAAGTGTTTTCACGGTTCAAACTTCTAATTCTTTTGACCGATTATTTCTTAATATTTCAAATGATTTCCGCTGCAAGTTTTAAAAATATATGGTAGAAATTTTAGTCATGTACGGGCTTTTGGGTAACGAACCGGGTTCTGATAACTCGGGGCGTTATAGTGTGAGTCGAGGTATTTCCTGTTGATTGAAGTTGCTTGATGTTTATTGTGTTTTACTGCTGAATGATAGAAGCTGGATGTAGACATCTGTGAACGTAAGGTTACCTTTCTGTCGGTATGAGTTGTTTAAAGATTTCCAGGTTTCATTGCCGTGTGATAGAAGTTGGGTGAACGTATCATCCGGCTGACGTCACCAGTGGATGGTGAACGTTTGCTGTTCACCGGATGATGTCTCTTATCGGATGAGGTAAGTGAGTCACGTGTTTTGCACATGCCTACCAGAAGATGTCTCTGACGGATGAGGACATCATCCGGCTGACGTCATCGGTGGATGGTGAACGATTGTTGTTCACCGGATGATGTCTCTTACTAGCGATGTTAAGTAGTCACGTGAGATGCACATGATAACCGGATGATGTAGATTTTCACTACCGCCAGATGCGAGCCCTGTGCTTGTCGTTTAGCGATCGAAATAAGTGAGTTTTATGTTTTTTCGTTTAGTGATCGGTAGAGGTCGAGTGTTTTATGCATCGGATGATGTGAGTAGAGCTGCTTGTTGTCTAGCAACCGGTAGATGCCTGCGATTTCGAGCAGCTCAAGAATAATGAGGTAGAGTGTTCTAAGGGCAATTTCTATTGCCCGATTATGTTACAAAACCAATGTCTGGGTTAGTTGTTCGATTATGTTGATGATGAATTCGCAAAATTTAAGACGAAGGCAAGTTTTGAAAGGATCGAGCTTTGTCAGTTATAGCGTTGTCCCGAGTTCTGTAAAAAAAAATAATAAGGGATATATATAAAGTTGTACAGATAGAATAATTAATATTTATGATTTAAGAAAGTTTATTAATTATGCCTTGACCCTACTACGGTCGTTACACAACCCTCGGCCTACCTTAATATCGTGTGAACCGCCCCCATCCTTTGTCAAAACTCAAACCAAAATTGTGGAGGAAACCTTAAGTGAGAAGGACGATGAGTTAGTTGAAATCATAAGTGAGGAGCAAGGAACACCAATGGATAAAGAAGAATCCTTAAGCGAGGAGGAAGAGGAAGGGTTAGAAGAATAAATCATCTCTCCCATGGAAGGACCATTGCTTGAACTAGATGATAACTCTTATGAAGAAAGGGACAATGAACCAATGATAAATTTTGGAGAAAACATTGTAGGATCCCTTACCCTAACCGAGTGCATAGAAGAATTTGGAATCAAGACTTTATTTGAAGAATCTTTTCTAGAGGATAAATATGAGTTTATGGAAAAAGCCATAGAAACCTTTAAGACCCTAAAAATAGAATCCCAACCAATCGATTCCATTGAAAATTTTGAAATTCTTAAGCTTTTTGAGGAATCTCTCCCAGAGGATGTAAGCGAGCTCATAGTGGAAACTATAGAAGCTTTACAAACCCTAGAGGTAGAGTACAAATCCAAGGAATTCCAACATTTAGGAACTCAAGAGGTTAACGTTTGGTATGATCCATTTGTTGTGAACCCTAGGGAGAATAGTTTAGCAAAGGACTTTGAGAAATTGACCTATGCTATGGAGGAACACTTTGATGCAATATATGCATATATCCCTATTTTCCAAACCTAATTAGAGATCCACCAATTGAATGAGAGTTACCTAAACCCCTTTATAATCATAAAACAGAGAAAGATCATTATGCATTGGAAAGAAAAGGATTTTTTATTCTTACCTCATTGGCAAAATAAGAAAATGATCTTTCAAGGACCTTAAGGCATCCTAGCACCCTTAAACTAAATTCAAAGAATGAAATGTCAAGGAAGCCCTTAAGTGATATAATGCTTAGATTCATTCCACCAAACACCTTAATTACTTGGATATTTAAAGTTGGTTAGAATAAAGACCATAAGATTTTGAGTGATAAGTTGTCATATGGATACAACATTGCTAAACTTTCCCTTATTCACTCTTTATTCCTTTTGATGAAACCGCACCCTCTTAAGTTTTTTAAGGAAAGCTTGTACAATGTCATAATAAGAATACCTCTTAGTAAACCAATTAATTTTAAAAATCTTTTATTTGAGGATCCCTTTTATGATGGAGTATCCATGTCACACAACTTAGGATTTTTAGAGCATACCTCGAATTTTGGTGAATTACACTTTAGAATTGAGCTAAACCTAAGAAGGATAATTTGTGAGGAATTTTTGGAATATTATGCTCAAACTATTTATTGGTGGCTCAATGGATTACAATTCTTTATCATTATGCTTAGTGACTCAATTTTTCCTTTAGTAGCCGATTATTTAGTAAGTCAAATGGAGAAATATGAGTCCACCTTAGTGATTGTTGACCATAGGCTTCCACCTAGGAAGGTGAGCATTGAACTTAAAGTGACCTTAGCCTATGAACGTTATTTGGAGAACCCTAACTTCCCTAGAGTAGGAATTGGAACTAAAGTCATTACCCTAATGAGGAAAAACTCTTGGCCTAATTTTATACCCAATGAGCATACTTTCTTTGTAGGTGCCACCCTTAGAGGCTCTAGTTGATCAAAGCCTAAAAGTCCTAAAGGGATTGAGAGACCCAAAGTATTATCTATCCAAGGTAAAGGGCTTAAGGAAACCAAGGGAGTAAGATATATTGACCCTCATGCATTGTGCGGCCACAAACCACTTGCATGGCAAGTCTACAAATTGAAAATGGTAGAAGTAGACTTTGGACCAGGCCAACCATTAGATTTGAGGTCAAATCCTCAATCACCCAGAGAGGATGATGTGCCTCGAGGCCCACTCACTCAATCCAAAAACAAGGCCAAAACTTTACCTAATTTAATTACTTACAATTTTATTTCTTTTGTAAGTAAAAACTTCTTTGAAGAATTGGAGTGGAAGCTTAAGCACAAGGCTCAACCTTGCATGGAAAGCATGGATGAAAATCAAGAGGGAATTTGTCTTCCCAAAGGACAAATTAATGTAACCATGTTTTTTTTATTCTTTGTATTTTGTTGGCAAACTCTAGCCTTTATGTAATTTTGGCAAACAATAGCCATATAGTTGCATGCATAATAAGCATTTAGGGTTAGATGAAGATAAGTTAGATGATGGAATGGAAGTGGTTCAAATCAAGTGCATGGAGTGCATGGAAGAGGAGGAATCGGCCTTAAGGAAAAAAAAACACACATTTTGGCGCCAACCTTGAGTGGAGGGGACCACTACCCTTTAGCCAAACCATGGGCTACCACTTGAGGGTTTCTTAGAGGTTTTCCAATCAACACAAGGCCAATGATTGATGACATGGTTATCACTCAACCATTGGATCAAGAGAACCAAACACATCTCGGCCATCCAAGCATCTTCAAGATCCAACGGCTACATCACTTTGAAGACCACTTCTTGAATCACATCCAAGCCATCCTTAGGTCTATAAAATCATGGTAATTGGTGATTGTCAATTTTTTGGATTGATTTTAAGGAGCATGCACGGATTTCTCTTCCATAGTTGAAGGAAGCTTGAAGAAACCTCAAGGTTTTCTCGGTTTGCACAAACCGAGGGGTTGCACCCCCACCACTCCCTTCTAGCTTGGTAGCTTGCAAGGGTTATACAGCCATCTTCTTCTCCATCCCCTTGGGAGTGGAAAACAGCAAGGAGTGACCCCAAACCGTGTTCAAGAGTCGAGTTGTCTTCCTTGGAAGCAACTTGTGGCAAAGGCTTCAAAATATTACCTATTGGCCGATTCTTGAAGTTTTTGCATATCTTCTTCTTCTCAACGAATCAGGACCACAACTTCCACTATCACACACCTCACTCACTCGACTAACATCACACAAAATTTCGTTTTCATCTAAGCACATTTGGTCATTCAAGTTTATGTTTCATTTTAGGGTTTTTCTCGGCCATTGCTGGCCAACCCGAGGAGCTAACGATCCCCTCTAAGCTCTAAGCATTTTCTTGCAGGGTAGGCCTATATCAGACAGGTGGTTGGTAACACAGTTCGGCAACCAGCCTACATCTTCAGGGCCACGCCCAGGTATAAAAACATTTCAACGAGTTCACAAAGTTAAAAGACAATTTGACTTATACAAATAAAGACTCCCTCTTATTTTTGTCGCCACCTCTTCCTAACTTCCCCAATAAAAGTATTTTTGCGAGCTTCCCTCGATTTAAGATCAATCTCTCCCAAGATCTAGAAAGCAACAAGATCCCCTTGTTGTTTGCGAATCCTCCCGAAATCTGTGTTATGGCAAGATCCCCTTGCCCACGATCAAGAACGATAAGCTCCTCTTGTCAATAAATAGAACTCCTCACGAGTTCGAATGCAGCCTCCTCCCGAGACTGAGCTTCAATGAAGAATAAGAAGATTGCCTCCTACGACACCGTTTGTAACACCAGGGCGTTGTCTTCGGACGTAATAAATCAACACACTCCGATAATCGATGAAATCCTCAGAATAAGAAGAGTGTATAAAACAATCACAAACCCATACGCAGAAGCGTAGAGAGTGAAAGAAAATGACAGCTTACAAAAACAAAGAAAGCTTCTCTCGTGAATAACTAAAATTCCGTCAATTGTTTCCATAGAAAAAAACCCTTAAATATCATTGGTAACACCCATATCTTCGATTTAATTCAGTTACCAAAACAGATTTAATGCCGCGAGGAATAAGGAAACCTAATTTTATAAAAACGGTTGTGTGACACCACATGTGACATTTTAGGAAAGTATCTTCAACAACTTGGATATTGATCCAAAAACTTAGGAAAGCATCTCATTAATCATGTGATCTCGAAGCCTAACATTATGCACCGAATCTTTATCAAATCGGCTTGGCAAAACAAAGATTACCAAAAAACAAGTGTCATTAGATGTTTCAACAACTTTCCTAATATTCATGTTTTCTTATTTTTCTCTTTCACAAAATCTTCATGTTCTTCAATATGCATCCATCGATAATCTGAATATAATATTTCTTGATTACAAAGAAAAAAATTATCACTTTGGAAAATAGTAGAATAAAATATTATCTCCATAAATATAATTTGCCAAAAAATCAATACCAATATAATTACAATATATTTGCATTTACAATCTCCCCCTTTGGCAATTTTTGCCAAAATCAATAAAGTCAATAACATAATAACTCCCCCTGAATTAACTCTCCCTAGATAGTAGCTTCAATATACATCATAAAAAAAAAAAAAAAAACTTCAATCAACATCATATCAAGATATAGATCAGACCATACTACCCAAAATACTCCCCCGTTTTGCCATAAAAAAGACAAAAATAAATATAAAGAATATCAATCATTATAACAGCATCATAATCACCAAATAATCACCATAAACATCAAAATCATCATAGGGAGATAACCAATATCAGGAACATAAAACATCCAGATAAGTACCAGAGTCATCATGTGAGTACTATAGGCAAAGTATAATATCCAAATAGTAAAAAGATTATCCAGAGAGAAAAAAATATTCATAGTCAGACAACTACTTCAAGAAATAGAATTAGTGCAGAAATATTCAACAAATGAAATCATTCTTGAAAACCGCGCCTATCAGTAGAATTTGGATCATCAATATTCATTGCATCTCCTTCCATGACATCTTGTGGAACACGGGATAGACCAGCACCTTCATCTGATTTGAAGAGTGAACCCGAGTCTTCCATGTGCGGGTTTTTCTTATAAATGTCATTCAATAACTCAGAAATTATATACCTCTGTT
Organism: Begonia masoniana; assembly: GCA_022432975.1. NCBI lineage: Eukaryota > Viridiplantae > Streptophyta > Magnoliopsida > Cucurbitales > Begoniaceae > Begonia > Begonia masoniana. The sequence goes on from CM039502.1 coordinate 27,828,775, forward strand.
TTTCAAGTTCCAAAATTTGAAATGTCAATTACTTTGACGTGCCTACCAAAAATTTCACTGTTTGGGCCAATAAAGCAGAGTCGGTTCTTGACTCAGATATGGGCATGCCTACAACAAAACCTTCCAAATCATTTATGTGTTCTCCCATCCGTAGTTTATAACTAATACGGATTTCCTCTTTTTCAACATACAAAACTTTATCCTCCCTAATGATAGACGATTGAGCACACAGAACACCATAAATCAGATCGGGAAATGGGAGAGCTAACCTTGTATTCTTACCATCCTCATGCTTCATGATCTGCTCAAAGATCAGCTTGCCAAAATCAATAGATATTGAATTTCCAATCTTAAATAATAATGCTACCATTGTTTTGTTAACGCCAGTACCATGAGAAGTCGGCATCTAGTTTCCATGGCTATTTTATGCAGAATACCATATTTAATTGACAGTTGTGTAGCTGGAATATAATGCCCCCGAACCCGTCCCGGCTCGGTGCGCTACTTGACTCACCAATCCCGCATTTAAAACATAATTTAAAAGAATTTTTGATGAAATTTTGACTCGATTTTTGGGTTTTTTCGAAAACAGTTGGAAAATGTGTGTGAAATACATGTCAAACATGTCGAAAAAGATCGGGTTAAAACATATTTTGAAAAAAAAAATTAAAAAAAAAAACAGGCAAGCTCACTTAAGTGTCGTGCGCGTGCAGCAGCACACCGCGCGTGCCACAGCGCACGTGCTGGTGCCGATCGATCGGCACCCTCTCGGGTGCGGGAACGATCTACAGGAACATCTGCCGATCGATCGGCACTGGCGCGCCTGCTACGCGCGGCCAGCCTGCACTCTGCGCTCCGCACCTCGGCCATTAGCAGCCTTCTGCGCGCCCACCGCCGGCCACCGAGCACCCTTTTTTTTCTCTCATTTTTCTTCAAACCACTTACAACCAAACCAATCAAAATTTACCCCAAATATTCCCAACATTCCCGACTCCTTGACACGTGAAAATAGCAGAAAACCGACTCCAAAACATCAGCAAAAACGTAGAAACAAGTAAAACCTGACGTGGTTGACCATACAAAAAAAACGAGCAGCATTGTAACACCCGAGATTTCTCCTCAAGGTGTATTGCTTTAATTAAGTTATGGATTTTAGAATTATCTAAATTAAAAAGGAAGAATTGGAGAGTCAATAGATAGAAATTTAACGAGTTATTTAGTTTATTAAAAACTTGGGATTTTATTTGGAAGAGGGTTTCGAAAATTTTAGGTCGAGTGGACGCGAACTTAACGGAATTATGGAAGTTCAAACATGTGAAGGCAAATTAGTAATTGGTTAAAAGATAAATAAATAACTAAATAAAATAAAATAAAAATTTAATTTTTATTAAAACAGAATGGCTTCACGAGGAAGCCATTCTGTTTCTTCATCCCGAGATCCCCGAACAGAGAAGGAGCCCGAGCGACGAGCGACGTTTCGACGACGAGCTCACGGTTCCGGCCACCGTTCAGAAGAGCAAACTCCGGCGAGCTGAAGCCAGAGCTCAGTTCAGCCTTTCCGCGCCTGACCCGACCGAAAACTGGTGAGTTTTTCCTCCCTGTTTTCCTCTCTGTCGATCGGCCGAGGGGTAGTCTGAGTGATGAGCGAATTGGGTCGATTTCGTGGTTGTTTTGTGACAAAAATTTGGGGGATTTAGAGGTGTGAGAGGGGTGATCCTTGGTGGGTTGGGATACCCCTGTTTCTCAGTGAAAACAGTGAGGTGTGTGCTGTGCATTTCGGGTTTCTGGATTTGGAAGCCCTAATTTGTGTTAGATTAGGTTAATTGGATGTTAGGGTGATCGATTGGTGAGGAATCAGAGAAGAATTGATGAAAAACCAGAAAAGGGAATTTTTCCGGTTAAAGGGCAGTTCGGGTTTTCTGTTTTTTTGACCCAGCTACGGACATTCGTTTTAAAATTCCTTTTGGCAGATTAAACTAGGTTATTAGAGGAGTACGTGGCCGCTGGAATCGTTTGATTCCGATATCCGACGCGAAAGTTACGCGTGTTTGAAGTTTCGGGTCGGTTTTTACCGAATCCAAATTAGTGGCCCGTTTTGTTAGATTTTGTGGTTTAGATTTAAGATAGGATGATTTAGGGTGATTAGATAGAATGATTATAAGTTTGGTTGACTTTAGTTGAAAATCGATTTTGAAGTAAAAAGGAAATTGATTCTGTTTTTGGGGAAGTCTGTGCAGCTGTGATGTTTGATTGGTTAAATAGATTGATTCATTTGGGTAGTAGATGAGTAGTTGGTTTGTGTTAGAAATATAGTAGGCATCCTTTAGATTATGCTTTGATGACTTTTAAATGATTTTTCCCATTATTATGCTAGGTTAACAAGTGAACGATTGGACCAACCGAGTGAGCAAACACGAACACGTGCAAGAGTCCAGGTAAGTAGTGGACTGCTTGTGTTTTGCCTTCGGGCCTACACCATGGAACGGTAAGGAATTGTTTGTTTGCTTTGTTTGGTTTTTTTGTTTTGTTTCGTGTTGAGTATTTTGTGTGACATGCATCATGGTTTTCAAACTACGAAATACGTGTTTTGAGCATCGTTTGCAATGTGTGAAAGTGAAATGTAAAGTTAAAAGATATGTGAGGCAATGTGACCTTTTGTGGAGTCGCCTCGTCGCGATTTAGTGTCTGAAAGTATGACAGTTCGGGAGGGTTCCACAAAAGGTGTGTGTGGTCTCTTGTGGTGTAACCTCGTCGCGATTTAGTGTCTGAAAGTATGACAGTTCGGGAGGTTAACACAAAAGATGCACGGTGTTGTCTGGTTGAGTCACCTCGTCGCGATTTAGTGTCTGAAAGTATGATAGTTCGGGAGGTGTCTACTAGTGAGTTGATAATGAACGAGGTTCATTGATCGACGTGGGAGAAGATCATGTATGGCCGTCCCGTGTGTGAACACGATGTGTGCCTCGAATCTGGCTCTGAGTGGTCAACGCGTGACCATCCTGTTAAGATAGGTATCCGCTTGACGCACAAGTGAAAGTGATGAGTAATGAAACGAGAACGAGTGAACACAACCGAGAGTTAGAAACTGCATGTATTAGGGTTGTGGTGAGGGTTGTTGTGTAGTGTGCATTGTGTTTTCGTATGCATTATTCCCTACTTGCTAAGCATTAGGCTTACGTTTTGTGTTCCGTGGTGTAGGTATTGACAGGTGTACAGATGAGTGCCTTACGAAAAGCCAGGATTGGGACGCAGTTGGTGATGTACGGGGCATGCCGGTGCGGGCAGTTGTCGGGGCGTCTCGACCATGGTCTTCGGAAGATGTAGGACTTTGTATTTTGATAGTTTGTATAGTTATGTGTCTTTGGTGTTTTAGGGAAATTATTGTATAGAGAATTGTTTTAATGTTTTGGGAGATGTATAGGCCTTGGTTTTATATTCTGGATCTGGTTGGGAGATGTATAGATCTTGGTTTTATATGCTGGATAACTGAGTAGGAATATTCTGGATCTGGTTGGGTATCGATTTATTGCAGGTACCTAGCATTATGGAGGCGCCATTTTCAGGCGTTACTTTGCCGAAATTTTCGAGAAGGACGCCGTGGTGCTTAACGGTTAGGATTAAGAGAATTTAGAGAGTCTAGGCTTATTTTAAATTATGTTTTAATCGGGGTTAGAGTGAGCCAAGTAGCGCACCGAGCCGGGGTGGGTTCGGGGGCGTTACAAGATGATATCAGAGCAAAATGGTCAGTCGTTCAAAGGATTACCCGATAATGCCGGCCGCCGTGCAACGTGCTTCACCGACTGTAAGTATTTCTTTCCTTTTTAGTTGAGTTGTTAACTAAGATTAGATTGTTTAAACCTTTGTACAGGATTAGACCAAAATGCCAAGGAACCAAAGACAACCAGAGCGACCTAGAAGTGAACTTGATGAATCAGTCAAACTTCTTATTGAATTGGTCAGTAAGCAGGCGGAGATGGTTGGGAGGCAAGGCGAATTGGTTGAATCGCTGTTAGGTCAGGGAGGACCGGGAAATGTTGGAGCTAGTTCTAGTGGAGAGCGATTTCGGGGATTGAAGCCTCCGGCATTTGAAGGTCGTTTGACAGATCCGACAACTGCTGAGAGTTGGATATGCACCATTGAAAATATGTTTAATGTCGCTGAGGTAGAGGAAGAAAATAAGGTGAAGTGTGCAACATTCCACCTAGCTACCGATGCTCAAAGCTGGTGGGAGACGGTGAAGGCTACCACAGAGGCTCAGACTATGACATGGAAAGAGTTCAAGGAGTTGTTTTTCGACAAGTATTACAACAAGACAGTCCAAGCTGCTAAGCGTAAGGAATTCATGGCATTAAAGCAAACAGGATCGGTAGGGGAGTATATTCAGCAGTTTGAATCGTTGTCCCGATTTGCCAGTCACCTAGTTAGTCGGGAAGGAGACAAAATATTTCAATTTGTGCAGGGCTTGAAGCCCGAGATTGAGATGCTGGTAAAGACATTTGGAGTTGAAGGAATACCATTTAATCGAGTGGTAGCCAAAGCCTTAGAGATGGAGGAAGCTGCTGGTAAATTGATTAAATCGGCAAAGGTTCTGGGTCAAATATTCACGGGAATTACGGGTCATATGAACAGTGTTGGATCATCTTCTCAGTTTCAGGGAACTAAAAGGCCGAGAGATAATTTAAATGACCAGAGAGAAGCGGTGAAGCCGCGAAAGCAGCAAAGGAGAAGTTTTCCGAAATGTCTCAAATGTTTGAAATATCATCCAGGAGAGTGCGGTCAGTATGACGGAAGATGTTTTAATTGTTTTGGAGCTGACCATATTGCCCGAGATTGTCCAAAGCCAAAGACCAACCTGTGTTTCCATTGCAACGAGTCTGGGCACATAGCGAAGAATTGTCCTATAGGAACAAAGAGTCAGACTAAAGCAACACGCCGGATGTAATCATGGTCTCAGGTATGGTACTTGTAGTTCAATGCCTGTTTTTTTTATTGATAGACTGGGATGTGTTGTACATTTTGGTGATAGTGGTTTCGTAGTAAAGTTAGGTAATTAAAGTTAGCTAGATGTTGGTTGGTGGTATACCGCTAGGATGTGGAAAAAAATTTAGGGCTGTTGGGTACGTTAATGCTTTCTAGGCTTTATAGAGTTTGTTTCGGCGCGACAAACTAGACCGATGAATGAGGATTGAAGTTGAAAGACTTTAAAGAAGTGAGGAGTGAGGACAGCGGACATTAGGGACATGTTGTACTGCAAGGTTGTAGCAGGAGCCCGAACCTAAAGAAACTCCTCGAGAAAATCACATCTTAGTAGAGTAGTAAAGATTACATACAACCTTATAGTGAGAAAGGATGGGTAGTAAGAAAAGTAGCCAGAGAAGGTTAGAATTAGAGAGATAGACCTTAATTCCTTAATGGTATGCAATTCGAGAAGGTATAGAAATTTTAATGAGAGGAATGAGACCTCGTACGAAAACATTCGAGTGCAATAGGATTAGGTTGAGTAGAAAATTTCAAAGGTTTGACTTGTAGTAACAATGTCGAAACCGATGATTTCGCATATAGCCTAGGCCAAAATCGATAAAATTAGGAATTGATGAGCCTAATTGTATGTGGATGAATTTAATTGTGATGAATTTAATTGTGTGAAGTAAGATAGAAGGTTGACTAGACTATATTCTGGATTTTTACAGACTTAGAAATAAATTGAATTCAAGAGAGGAGAGTTAGTATGTATACATCTTATAAGGGATTGGATGAAAAGCTGGAAACGAGTTAGTTTAGATTAAGAGTTTGATAGTATTCAGTAAAGACTGAGGTAGTTAGACTTAAAAGTTGATAGTGATTGGTGATGACTGAAATAGAAGTTGGATTAAATTGAGTATAGAGAAGGTAATAGTGAGAGTTTGGAGTATGTGAATGAAGTTAGAATGATAAATGAGGTGTCGTGATAGTTCGAGGTAAATAGGTGCGAGATAGTGAGAGGAAAGGGAATTTAAATGTGAGGTTTAGGGTAAGATGTATGGTGTATATTTTTGAGTTCTTGAGGTCACAACATTGAGGTAGCTTTGGGAATTTGAGGTTGTAATGTAAGGTTTGATGAAAATTAGATTAGAAAACCAAGTAACTAAATGATATGGAGATGAAGAAGTAGCGATAAAGAAAACCACCAAAGGAATTCTTTGAGGAAGTCACATACAGCCTGGAAGTGAAAAAGGACGGGTAGCAGTAAGAGTTCTAAATGAAGAAAGGGTTATGAAAGTTTAATTTCAGGGATAATAGGGTTGAAGTTGATATGGTAGTACACCATTTAGAGTGAGTATTGGATGAATAGTTAGAGCGAGTTAGTGTAGATCTAAGAAATTGAGAATGTTTGGTGATGAGTAGAAATTGGACAAATTGAGTGTAGTGGGCATAATCGTGGGAAGTTGGATAATATCCAGTCAATAGATTTAAGAATTGGGAACTTTGGAATGCGAAGATTGCGTAGATAAATAGTAAAACGTCGTGATCACCCGAGGTATGTAGGTGCAAACGATGGGAGTGATGAGTTAGTTCATTCATTGAGTTTTTGATATTATGCTATTGTGGTAGTTATATGGGTGTTCGATGGACACTAGATTAGGAAAATAATCAAGTAGATAAACTTTAATTACAGTCAATAAACGTACGAGTATTTGAGTGAAGAAGTGCAGACTTAAGTGAAGTCAAAGCTTGGGAGATGTAGGAAGGAATTTTCATTACCAGATAGGTGAGTAGGGGCACCTGGTAGGTAAGTTGAGGAATAACAAGGCCACAAATTTTGAGGACAAAATTTTTGTAAGGAGGGTGGATTGTAACACCCGAGATTTCTCCTCAAGGTGTATTGCTTTAATTAAGTTATGGATTTTAGAATTATCTAAATTAAAAAGGAAGAATTGGAGAGTCAATAGATAGAAATTTAACGAGTTATTTAGTTTATTAAAAACTTGGGATTTTATTTGGAAGAGGGTTTCGAAAATTTTAGGTCGAGTGGACGCGAACTTAACGGAATTATGGAAGTTCAAACATGTGAAGGCAAATTAGTAATTGGTTAAAAGATAAATAAATAACTAAATAAAATAAAATAAAAATTTAATTTTTATTAAAACAGAATGGCTTCACGAGGAAGCCATTCTGTTTCTTCATCCCGAGCTCCCGAACAGAGAAGGAGCCCGAGCGACGAGCGACGTTTCGACGACGAGCTCACGGTTCCGGCCACCGTTCAGAAGAGCAAACTCCGGCGAGCTGAAGCCAGAGCTCGGTTCGGCCTTTCCGTGCCTGACCCGACCGAAAACTGGTGAGTTTTTCCTCCCTGTTTTCGTCTCTGTCGATCGGCCGAGGGGTAGTCTGAGTGATGAGCGAATTGGGTCGATTTCGTGGTTGTTTTGTGACGAAAATTTGGGGGATTTAGAGGTGTGAGAGGGGTGATCCTTGGTGGGCTGGGATACCCCTGTTTCTGAGTGAAAACAGTGAGGTGTGTGCTGTGCATTTCGGGTTTCTTGATTTGGAAGCCCTAATTTGTGTTAGATTAGGTTAATTGGATGTTAGGGTGATCGATTGGTGAGGAATCGGAGAAGAATTGATGAAAAACCAGAAAAGGGAATTTTTCCGGTTAAAGGGCAGTTCGGGTTTTCTGTTTTTTTGACCCAGCTACGGACATTCGTTATAAAATTCCTTTTGGCGATTAAACTAGGTTATTAGAGGAGTGCGTGGCCGCTGGAATCGTTCGATTCCGATATCCGACGCGAAAGTTACGCGTGTTTGAAGTTTCGGGTCGGTTTTTACCGAATCCAAATTAGTGGCCCGTTTTGTTAGATTTTGTGGTTTAGATTTAAGATAGGATGATTTAGGGTGATTAGATAGAATGATTATAAGTTTGGTTGACTTTAGTTGAAAACCGATTTTGAAGTAAAAAGGAAATTGATTCTGTTTTTGGGGAAGTCTGTGCAGCTGTGATGTTTGATTGGTTAAATAGATTGATTCATTTGGGTAGTAGATGAGTAGTTGGTTTGTGTTAGAAATATAGTAGGCATCCTTTAGATTATGCTTTGATGACTTTTAAATGATTTTTCCCATTATTATGCTAGGTTAACAAGTGAACGATTGGACCAACCGAGTGAGCAAATACGAACACGTGCAAGAGTCCAGGTAAGTAGTGGACTGCTTGTGTTTTGCCTTCGGGCCTACACCATGGAACGGTAGGGAATTGTTTGTTTGCTTTGTTTGGTTGTTTTGTTTTGTTTCGTGTTGAGTATTTTGTGTGACATGCATCATGGTTTTCAAACTACGAAATACGTGTTTTGAGCATCGTTTGCAATGTGTGAAAGTGAAATGTAAAGTTAAAAGATATGTGAGGCAATGTGACCTTTTGTGGAGTCGCCTCGTCGCGATTTAGTGTCTGAAAGTATGACAGTTCGGGAGGGTTCCACAAAAGGTGTGTGTGGTCTCTTGTGGTGTAACCTCGTCGCGATTTAGTGTCTGAAAGTATGACAGTTCGGGAGGTTAACACAAAAGATGCACGGTGTTGTCTGGTTGAGTCACCTCGTCGCGATTTAGTGTCTGAAAGTATGACAGTTCGGGAGGTGTCTACCAGTGAGTTGATAATGAACGAGGTTCATTGATCGACGTGGGAGAAGATCATGTATGGCCGTCCTGTGTGTAAACACGATGTGTGCCTCGGATCTGGCTCTGAGTGGTCAACGCGTGACCATCCTATTAGGATAGGTATCCGCTTGACGCACAAGTGAAAGTGATGAGTAATGAACGAGAACGAGTGAACACAACCGAGAGTTAGAAACTGCATGTATTAGGGTTGTGGTGAGGGTTGTTGTGTAGTGTGCATTGTGTTTTCGTATGCATTATTCCCTACTTGCTAAGCATTAGGCTTACGTTTTGTGTTCCGTGGTGTAGGTATTGACAGGTGTACAGGTGAGTGCCTTACGGAAAGCCAGGATTGGGACGCAGTTGGTGATGTACGGGGCATGCCGGTGCGGGCAGTTGTCGGGGCGTCTCGACCATGGTCTTCGGAAGATGTAGGACTTTGTATTTTGATAGTTTGTATAGTTATGTGTATTTGGTGTTTTAGGGAAATTATTGTATAGAGAATTGTTTTAATGTTTTGGGAGATGTATAGGCCTTGGTTTTATATTCTGGATCTGGTTGGGAGATGTATAGATCTTGGTTTTATATGCTGGATAATTGAGTAGGAATATTTTGGATCTGGTTGGGTATCGATTTATTGCAGGTACCTAGCATTATAGAGGCGCCATTTTCAGGCGTTACTTTGCCGAAATTTTCGGGAAGGACGCCGTGGTGCTTAACGGTTAGGATTAAGAGAATTTAGCGAGTCTAGGCTTATTTTAAATTATGTTTTAATCGGGGTTAGAGTGAGCCAAGTAGCGCACCGAGCCGGGGTGGGTTCGGGGGCGTTACAAGCATAACGACTGAATTCATTTAAAACCATAAACCTGAAATAAAACATTTATAAAACACGTTCAAAGAAATTCCAAAACACTTTACAAACCACTTTTACAAGTGTTTCAAAACCATGAGTATTTACACACAAAATAAAATCTAACAAAATACCCAACCACACACACCTTGGAAACCCTGATCGAGGCGTCTCGACAACTGCCTGCACCGGCGTGCCCCGTGAATCTCCGACTGCCCCTAATCCTAAACTCCCTCCTCCAGCTCACCTAAATAAATGTCGTCACCTACACCACAGAACAAAAAAAGTGAGCCTAATGCTTAGTAAGTAGGGAGGAATGCAAATCAAAACCATGCATGATCAACTCAACCCCTAAATGCCGTTTCTACACACTCTATTGTTTTAATTTCATTTTCGTTGCATTTATCTTTCACTTTTACATGTGAATCAAGTAGCCCCGCGTCCTAACACAATCTGGGACGGCCACACCCTGACCCACCGAGCAAGATCAGAGGCATACATCCTAAAACAATCCGGGACGACCATACCAGATCTCCTCCCACATCGATCATAGAACCCTCAGTATGCCTTCTAGCACGAGCATATCGAGGCGTTCATACTCACGACACATTACATATTTTCAGCATAGCATCAATCGTAGAATCCCTCTCAGGGTGCTACACATGAGCCCCTTGCCCGATAAGGCTATTCTTGCATATCCATTATCTTATTTTCTTACTTTTCATAATCAAAACGCAAAACATGCTAAAACTCTTATTTCGTAATGAAAACAATGATGCATCAAAACAAAATGCTCAAACCAAAACAAACAACAACAAACCCTACCGTTCTATGGTGTAGGCCCGAAAGCAACAAAAACACTCATCTACTTTCTTGGTTTCTTCACACGTGCTCGGTTACTTCGACTACGTCAACTATTCGCTCGTCAACCTACCAAATATAAGGAAGTAACTTAGAAGCACTCTAAGGACATTCTAAGAATTTATCTAACCTAAAACTAAACACAATTCAACAACATTTAGAACACAACTCTTAAAACCCAAATTTCCCACAAGTTTTTGCGTCCAACTTTAAACGGCCATAACTTATTCGTTTTTCAACAGATTTCGACGTGCCACCCTATTCCGTAAACCTCTACACGTCTACTATTTATTGAAATAATCAAACTTAGCAACCAAACCGATTAGCCAATCAAAAATCATCAAAAACAGAATTGGCCTAATTGTTTTAAAAATCGGTTGTTGCACAACTTCCACCAAAACTTTAATCTAACTCTAAAAATGATCTAAACTAACATATATAAGAGTTAAACCACTAAGTTTGGAAAGAAAACTAGCCAAGGTTTGCAAATTTCGGAATTCACCATTAGGGTTTTCCAAACCCTAATCAAATGCCATAAAAACTCAACCTAATCACCAAAAACCTTCCTCAAAGTTTATCCATAACAAAACCCACTAAACTTACCACTCAAAACCCTTGCAAATCTTGATGGAAAAGAGATGAAGAAAGCTTCAATGGAGGTAGGGTTTTTCGTTGGAAGCAAGTAGGAAGAAAGAAAGTTTTTAATTTCCACAATTAACCTTCCAATTTATAAAATTCACTTTTTCTCTCTTTTTATTTTTCTTCCACCAAGGTTTTTGAAATTAAAAAGGTAACCCCACCCTCCTTTTCCATTACTTCAACGTGAAGCTTCCATCCAAACCTTCTTCTTTCTCTCATTTGTTTCATACAATTATTTCCCTTTTTACTTTAACTCACAACTAAAACCCTAAATCCCTTCACTTAATAGTTTTTCACCTCTAACTTACACTCTCACAACTAAACACTTAGCTTAACCCTAAAAATGAACTTTAAACTCCCATGACATAACTAATCTAAGGCTAAGCACGTTATAGAAATTTTCTGGGTGTTACAATGCACCCTCTTTACAAAAAATTTTGTCCTCAAAATTTGCATACTTGAAAAGCTCAGGATAGCGTTCCATCATATCCTGCTGCCGCTCCCACGTCGCCTCTTTAACATTGTGGTTATGCCACAACACTTTCACCAGTGGAATATCTTTATTGCGCAACTTCTTTACTGCATAGTCCAAAATTTCCACCGGTTTCTCCTCGTAAGATAGCATAGGCCGCACCTCAATGTCCTGTTGCACCACAACGTGTGACGGATCCCGTAGGCACTTCCTCAGCATCGAGACGTGAAACACATTATGTACTCCCTTCATCGAAGCTGGCAGTTCTAACTGATATGTTGTCTTCCCAACTCTCTTCACAATCGGGAACGGTCCAACAAACCTCGGGTTCAGCTTACCCTGCTTCCCGAACCTTATCACACTCTTAAAAGGTGAAATCTTCAAGAAAATCTCGTCTCCCACTTCAAATTCCAGCTCCCGCCTCCTACCATTGGCATAGCTTTTCTGCCGACTCTGAGCTGTCAAAATGCGCTGCCGAATAAATTTGATTTTATCAGTTGTTTGCTGCACGATCTCCGGGCCAATCAGACTGACTTTTCCGACTTCATCACAATAAAGTGGTGATCTGCATTTCCTTCCGTATAGAGCCTTGTATGGAGCCATCTCAACTGTATCCTGGTAACTGTTATTATACGAGAACTCCATCAAAGGTAAATACTTGCTCCAAGACCCCTAAAACTCCAGCACACAAGCACGAAGCATATCATCAAGAATCTGAATAGTTTGCTCCGATTGTCCATTCGTCTGAGGATGAAACGCAGTACTGAAGTTTAATCGAGTCCCCATCACCTTATGCAGACTATTCCAAAACTTTGATGTAAACCTCGGGTCCCTGTCTGACACTATAGAAATCGGTACACCGTGCAGCCTCAAAATCTCCTGAATGTACAGCTCAGCAAACTGATCCATACTATATATCATCTTTACCAGCAGAAAATGGGCTGATTTGGTTAAGCGATCCACAATCACCCATATGCCATCAAATCCTCTTGTCATTCTGGGTAGACCAACCACGAAGTCCATAGAAATTTGGTCCCACTTACACTCTGGAACCGGCAGTGGCTATAAATTCTCGGCAAGTCTCTGATGTTCTGCTTTTACCTGCTGACAGACCAAGCATGTTTCCACATATTTTGCTACAGATTTCTTCATGCCAGGCCGCCAATAATGCTGCTTGAGGTCTCTGTACATCTTCGTACTGCCAAGGTGAATAGAAAAGCTCGAAGAATGAACTTCAGCTAAAATTTCAACTGATTACGAAACTTCAGAATACCATCCTCTAAATAGCTGAACTCAGTCCTGTCATCAGACACCATACTCAACTTGAACTTGTTGCACTCTGAATCTTCCTGCTGAGCTTCTCTGATCTTCTCCAAAATCGTAGGCTTCAAAGACATAGCTGATAAAACTGCAGTTACATCTGACACTAACTCCAACTTAAATCTCTGAAACTCCGTTATCAATGCCACTGACATATCAGCCTTCATCGTAGACACTGAAGTCGACACACGACTCAACGCATCCGCCACTACATTGGCCTTCCCGGGGTGGTATTTAATCTCCATATCACAGTCCTTCACGAACTCTAACCACCGCCGCTGCCTCATATTTAACTCCTTCTGAGTGAAGATATACTTCAGACTTTTATAATCTGAATATACCTCACAGTGCTGACCATATAGGTAATGCCTCTAGATCTTCAAAGCAAAAACAACGGCTGCTAATTCCAAGTCATGGGTTGGATAATTCTTCTCATAAGGCTTTAGCTGCCTGGAAGCATACGCTATCACCTTATCGCTCTGCATCAGCACATAACCCAAACCAATTCGAGAGGCATCACAATAAATACTAAACTTCTCCTCAGCAACCGGCAGTGTCAACACCGGAGCTGTAGTTAACTTCTGCTCCAACATCTGAAAACTCAGCTCACAGTCCTCAGACCAATCATACTTCATATCTTTTCTTGTCAGCCGAGTTAAGGGCGCTACTATCTTAGAAAAGCCCTCAATAAACTTCCTGTAATAGCCGGCCAACCCCAGAAAACTTCAAATTTCACTGACATTCATCGGCTGAGGCCACTCTTCGATCGATTGAATCTTGGCTGGATCTACAGATATTGCACCGCTAGAAATAACATGTCCAAGAAAGTGCACCTTTTTCAGCCAAAACTCGCACTTTGAGAACTTTGCATACAGCTGATGCAACTTCAAAGTCTCCAGAACAATTCTTAAATTCTCTTTGTGCTCGTCTTCATCCCGGGAATATACTAGAATATCATCGATAAACACAATTACAAATTTATCGAGATACTCTCGAAATACCTGGTTCATCAAGTCCATGAATGCAGCTGGAGCATTCGTCAGCCCGAATAACATCACCAAAAACTCATAATGTCCATATCTCGTATGGAAAGCTGTCTTCAGGATATCTTGAGATCTAACGTTCAGCAGGTAATACCCCGATCTCAGACCAATCTTAGAAAATATCCTAGCTCCTTGAAGTTGATCGAACAAATCATCAATCCTAGGCTACGAATACTTGTTCTTAACAGTCAGCTTGTTCAACTCCCGATAGTCGATACACATTCTGAGTGTCCCGTCCTTCTTCTTCACAAACAAAACGGGTGCTCCCCAAGGTGAAAAACTAGGGCGTATAAACCCCTTATCTACCAACACTTCTAACTGCTTCTTCAGTTTCTTTAATTCTAGCGGAGCCAACCTATAAGGGTTCTTCGACACCAACTCTGCTTCAGGATAGGTGTCAATTGTAAACTCGATTTTCCAGTCCGGAGGTAAACCAGGCAAATCATCCAGAAACACCTCGGGAAACTCACGAACAATTAATACATCCTGAGGTTTAACTTCTACCAAAAACTGAGAATCTACTATGGTTGCAAGAAAACATACGAACTCACCCATAATAGACCCCCGTGCATCCATCGGCGCCATAACTAAGAGCTTCTTTACACTCCTCAGTGACTGCAATGTAAGCTTCTCGCCGTTCAGAGGTTGAAAATTAACTGTCCCTGCTCGGCAGTCAATTGTAGCATGATGACGGAACAACCAATCCATACTGAGTATCACATCATACCCAGTTATCCCCATCACAATCAAGGTAGCTGGTAATTGCTTCCTTCCAACCCATATTAGACCATCTTGCACTACCTGATCAGAATGTAGACACTCGCCTGACAGTAGCTTCACATCAAACATGCACCCCACAGGCTTTACTTCTAAGTTCAATTTCACCACAAAACCTGTTGCCACAATCGAATGGGATGCACCCGAATCTATCAACGTAAAGGCAGGCACTGAATTAATAAACACAGTACCTGAAATCACAGCAAAACGATCCTCTCCCTCAGGCTCGATCATAGCAAAAATCCTGGGTGTTGCCTTGACTAGTCCCTTCTTTGTTGTAGGGCAATCCTTTGCTATATGACCAGGCTCGTTGCACTTCAAACATCGATTAACTTTGGGCTTTGGGCAGTCTCGAAAAAGATCGCCGGACTCGAAGCAATTGAAACACTTGCCGGCATACTGTTCACATTCTCCCGGGTGAGACTTCAAACACTTCGGACACTGTGGAAACAATCTCTTTGGTTGCTGTTGCAGTTTCTTGCCTTATCTCTGATCAGTCAGATTGCCACCCTGCCTATTGGTTCCCTGAAACTGAGAAGACGATCCGCCTCTACTCAGCTGGCCTGTAATCTCTTTAAACATCCTCTTCGGGGCTTCAACTAGCTTTACACATTTGTCATCGGCCTCCTCGACTTCCAATGCTTTAGCTACCACCCTCGCAAATGATACTCCTTCAATTCCAAAAATCTTTACTAACTTGTAAATTTCCAGTTTCAGGCCCTGTACAAACTGCAGCGTCTGAAGTATTCTCCAACTGACTCGGTCTGCTTTAGCTGTAGGAACTCTAGCCATTTCATTGCTTGGACTATCCAGTTGTAGTATTTGTCAAAAAATAAATCTTTAAACACCTTCCACGTCAGGCCCTGAGGACTGGTGGTAGCCTCCCCCGTCTCCCACCAGCTTTGGACGTCGTTAGTCAGATGGAAAGTGGCACACTTCACCTTATTCCCTTCTTCCATGTCAGCATGTTCACGTCAGCATGCTTGAACATATTCTCGATAGTGTATATCCATCTCTCAGCAGCTATTGGGTCTGTCAACCGGCCTTCAAACGCTGGAGGCTTCAACCTCCGGAACTTATCCCCACTCGAACCAGCTCCAACCTTTCCCGGTCCTCCCTGACCTATCAGCGATCCGAATAACTCTGCTTGCCGCATAACCCAATTTGCAAGCCACTAGACTGACTCCTCAAGTGGGTTTCTAGGTTGCTCAGGTTTGTTTCTAGGTCACTCGGGTCATCCTGGGTTCCTTGGCATTTTAATTTAATCACGTACAAGGTTTAAAATAATCTAATCTTAGATATATAAACTAACTAAAGGAAAGAAATACTTACAGTCGGTGAAGCACGTTGCATGGTGGCCGGCATTGTCGGGTAATCCTTTGAACGACTCGATCATTTTGCTCTGATACAAACTTGTAACGCCCCCGAACCCGCTCTGGCTTGGTGCGCTACTTGACTCACCAATCCCGTGTTTAAAACATAATTAAAAATAATTTTTGATAAAATTTTGACTCGATTTTTGGGTTTTTTGAAACCTCGAAAATGGTTGGAAAACGTGCGTGAAATATGTGTCAAACTTGTCAAAAAAGATCGGGTTAAAACATATTTTGAAAAACCAAAAATTGAAAAAAAACTGGGCTGGCTCACTTGGGCGTCGCGTGCGCCTGCTGCGTTCGCCGTGCGCGCAGCAGCGTATCGTGCGCACCACAGCGCGTACACTGGTGCTGATCGATCAACGCCAAGCGCCGATCGATCGGCACCCTCTTAGGTGTGCGAACGATATACAGAAATATATGCCGATCGATCGGTGCTGGTGCTGCGCGCGCCCAGCCCGCGCTTTACGCGCCCTACCTTGGCCACTAGCAGCCTTCTGCGCGCCCACCGCCAGCCACCGAGCACCCTTTTTTTTCTCTCATTTTTCTTCAAACCACTTACACCCAAACCACTCAAAATTTACCCCAAACATTCCCGACATTCTCGACTCCTTGACACGTGAAAATCGCAGAAAACTGATTCCAAACCATCAGCAAAAACGTAGCAACAAGTAAAACCTGATGTGGTGTACCATACAAAAAAAATGAGCGGCATAACGACTGAATTAATTTAAAACCATAAACCTGAAATAAAACATTTATAAAACACGTTCAAAGAAATTCCAAAACACTTCACAAACCACTTTTACAAGTGTTTCAAAACCATGAGTATTTACACACAAAATAAAATCTAAAAAAATACCCAACCACACACACCCCGAAGACCCTGATTGAGGCGCCTCGACAACTGTCTTCACCGGCGTGCCCCGTGAATCTCCGACTGCCCCTAATCTTGAACTCCCTCCTCCAGCTCACCTGACTAAATGTTGTCATCTACACCACATAACACAAAAAGTAAGCCTAATGCTTAGTAAGTAGGGAGGAATGCAAATCAAAACCATTCATGATCAACTCAACCCCTAAATGCCATTTCTACACACTCTGTTGTTTTCATTTCATTTTCGTTGCATTTATCTTTCACTTTTACATGGGAATCAAGTACGCACGTGTCCCAACACAATTCGGGATGACCACACCCTGACCCACCGAGCAAGATTGGAGGCACACATCCTAAAACAATCTGGGACGGCCATACCAGATCTCCTCCCACATCGATCATAGAACTCTCAGTGTGCCTTCTAGCACGAGCATATCGAGGCGTTCATACTCACGACACATTACATATTTTCAGCATAGCATCAATCGTAGAATCCCTCTCAGGGTGCTACACATGAGCCACTTGCCCGATAAGGCTATTCTTGCATATCCATTATCTTATTTTCTTACTTTTCATAATCAAAACGCAAAACATGATAAAACTCTTATTTCGTAATTAAAACAATGATGTATGAAAACAAAATGCTCAAACAAAAACAAACAACAACCACCCCTACCGTTCTATGGTGTAGGCTCGAAAGCAACAAAAACGCTTCCTTACTTACCTGGTTTCTTTACACGTGCTCGGTTACTCCGACTACGTCAACTATTCGCTCGTCAACCTAGCAAATATAATGAAATAACTTAGAAGCACTCTAAGGACATTCTAAGAATTTATCTAACCTAAAACTAAACATAATTCAACAACATTTAGAACACAACTCTTAAAACCCAAATTTCCCACAAGTTTTTGCGTCCAACTTCAAACGGCCATAACTTATTCGTTTTTCAACAGATTTTGATGTGCCATCCCATTCCGTAAACCTCTACACGTCTACTATCCATTGAAATAATAAAACTTAGCAACCAAACCAATTAGCCAATCGAAAAACATCAAAAACAGAATTGGCCTAATTGTTTTAAAAATCAGTTTTTGCACAACTTCCACCAAAACTTTAATCTAACTCTAAAAATGATCTAAACTAGCGTATCTAAGAGTAAAACCACTAAGTTTGAAAAGAAAACTAGCCAAGGCTTGCAAATTTCGGAATTCACCTTTAGGGTTTTCCAAACCCTAATCAAATGCCATAAAAACTCAACCTAATCACCAAAAACCTTCCTCGAAGTTTATCCATAACAAAACCCACTAAACTTACCACTCAAAACCCTTGCAAATCTTGATGGAAAAAAGATGGAGAAAGCTTCAATGGAGGTAGGGTTTTTCGTTGGAAGCAAGGAGGAAGAAAGAAAGTTTTTAATTTCCACACTTAACCTTCTAATTTATAAAATTCACTTTTTCTCTCTTTTTATTTTTCTTCCACCAAGGTTTTTGAAATTAAAAAGGTAACCCCACCCTCCTTTTCCATTACTTCAACGTGAAGCTTCCATCCAAACCTTCTTCTTTCTCTCATTTGTTTCATACAATTATTTCCCTTTTTATTTTAACTCACAACTAAAACTCTAAATCCCTTCACTTAATAGTTTTTCACCTCTAACTTACACTCTCACAACTAAACACTTAGCTTAACCCTAAAAATGAACTTTAAATTCCCATGACATAACTAATCTAAGGCTAAGCACGTTATAGAAATTTTCTAGGTGTTACATGGAAAATCTTTACCGTGGGGCCAGATTCTTCTGACACCCCCGTGACATCGAAAATTATTGCATTGTAGTCCTGCAGAAAGTTTTTAGAATCACTCATCTTTAAACATAGGTAATCATTTATAACAGAAGGGTTAAAAGTTAAACGTGTGACCTCTGACATATACCCGACCATAGCTAGGGTGAGCTGGGTTTTTTATATCTGAATCTAAATTGCAATAAAATTCCTGAACAAACTTCCAAACAAACGGTTTAAGATCTTTAAAAATTTTCTCCAAACCCAGACTTATTAGATTATAAACTAAAGCTTCACATTGTGAGAAATCTCTTTCATGAATATTTCTCTCTGACCAAATATTTCTTTGTGAAAAATTTAGCCAACGGCTAGCATGCAGACGAGACTTAAAATCACCACTGGAAACTTTATTAGAGAACTTACCGGCCTTGATGCTTGACTCACCCCGTTGTGAAAATTTTGATGTCTTAGAGCTTTTAGAAATAGGACCTTCATTGGCCTTTAGTTGTTTGGATTTTGGAGCTATTGATTGACTTGTTTTCGGTGGTTGGACGGCGGCTGGCTTTTAAACTGAGGGCTTTGCGGTCTTTGAGATAGTGGATTTTGATAATTTTGGAGTGTTGGACTTTGTTCGCTTGGGAGCAACGATCCTTGAAGATTTTCGGGTCGATTTTTCTGGTGATCTGTCAATGTTTTCTTCTTCATCATCGGTATTGACTTCAAAAACCTCTTGTTGAACCCATGAACTATCTGACGAGGATTCTTTTTGTACTCTCGGTCTTTTTCCTTTCGTAGCCGAGGAAACTTTTGAATTTTTAGGTGCCTTTGGAGGCACTGAGCTTGTTTTGAAACAATCCCCCTTTGATTTTTGAAATTTTTATTGAACCCCTGAAGAGTCAACCTATCGTATTGGAACAACTCAGTAATTTTCGGCGTAACCCTTTCAGTAACAAAGGGTTTTATAGAAGGTGAAAATGGTGAATAAATCACGATAGCCAACTTCGAACTAGGCATCTTCTCTGGAACTGGCACTGGAACATTGCCTGAAAACTGTTCATCGAAAACCTCTTCAATAATCACCATTCTGGAGAGAGAGAGATAGTAGAGAGCCCTAAACAGTCGAATGCAGAAGAAGAAGAAGAAGAGAGAGTACGCTCGAAGATTGCCAATATTTGAAATATATCAATCAATTTTCCATAAATAGCCATCAAATCACAGAAATAAAAGAAAATCCTAGATTTTTAGTAAATTTTCGAAAAATAAATCCAAAAATCTACCAAATTTCCATAAATCAGTATAATGAATCTTTGAAGAATAATTCGAATCTCTGTAAGATGGGAAATAAACCTAATAAAATAATGCTACTCCAATTTTCATCGAAAATAAACTTCCGAATTTTTCATTAGAATAGTCAAAATTTCTCATGTCACACACGGTGTTGTATCATAAAATCAGCATAGTTTCAGAAATAATTATTGTCAGCATAAGATGAGCCTAGGCACAGTAGATTGCCCAAAAAAAAACAAATGTCTAATGCAAGTGGCGATTTTTTTTTAAATAAATAAAAGCAACAAACAACTTACATAACACAGAGGCCTAGGGCAGATCTCAGCTCTTCAAACCTTACACCATCCAATGCTTTGGTGAAAATATCGGTAATTTATTTTTTGGTCACCATATGCTCCAAATTAATAATTTTGTCCTCCACTTGAGATCGAATGAAATGATGTCGTATATCAATATGTTTCATCCGTGAATGCTGAACAGGATTTTTAGAAATATTGATAGCACTCAAGTTATCACAGTAGCGAGTCATGACACCCTGTGTGACACCATAGTCTTTCATCATTTGTTTCATCCAAAGAAGCTGCGTACAGCTGGTACCTGCTGTAATATATTCTGCCTTGGTAGTAGACAGAGAAATAGAATTTTGCTTCTTGCTGAACCATGACACCAAGTTGTGTCATCATAAAAACATCCACCCGAAGTGCTTTTTCGATCATCAGAACTACTTGCCCAGTCAGCATCACAATAACCCACCAGATTTGCATTAGATTCGAATGAATACCATATACCATATTCGGTTGTTCCGCTAACATATTTGAGAATTCGCTTGACTTACACTAGGTGAAACTCCTTCGGATTTGCTTGAAAACGAGCGCATAAACCCACGCTATAACAAATATTGGGTCGGCTGGCGGTTAGATATAAGAGACTTCCAATCATACTTCTATATAAACGTGGATCAACAACAATGCCTTTTCATCTTTGGAGAGTTTCTCATGTGTCCCAATGGGTGTTCTACTTGTTCATGAATTTTCAAGCTGAAATTTTTTCAATAAATTCTTTGCATATTTGGCTTGAGAAATAAAAATACCATTCTTATCTTGCTGAATTTGAAATCCAAGAAAATAATTGAGTTCTCCAACCATGCTCATCTCAAATTCTCCAGTCATTTGAGCTATAAATTCATCCACCATCGCCTGTGACACCGAGCCAAACACTGTCATCATCATAAATTTGAGCGAGTAAAAACTGACATTTGTCACGACGAACGAAAAGGGTTTTATCTTCTCCCCCTCGCTCATATCCATTGGTTAATAGATATTGCGTGAGTCGTTCATACCACGCACGAGGGGCTTGTTTAATCCCATATAACGCCTTCTTCAATTTATAAACATGCTCGGGATGATGAGGGTCTTCAAAACCATTTGGTTGAGCAACATAAACTTCTTCATTAAGAAAACCATTGCGAAAGGCACTTTTCACATCCATTTGATATACTTTGAACCGCTTAACACATGCAAGAGCCAATAAAAACCGAATAGATTCAAGACGAGCAACCGAAGCGATTGTTTAATCAAAATCAATTCCTTCAATTTGAGAATACCCTCGAGCAACTAACCGAGCTTTGTTGCGAGTGATGTTGTCATGCTCATCGCTCTTGTTCTTGTAGATCCACTTAGTACCAATAACATTCACATCGGGAGGACAAGGTACTAAGTCCCAAACCTGATTTCGGGAAAATTGACTGAGTTCTTTTCGCATAGCATTGATCCAATATTCATCTAGTAATGCTTCTTTCACATTCTTGGGCTCGATTGTTGATGTAAAACATGCCATTTGAATCATTTATTGATAATTCACCATCGGCTTATCTCTGGTTTGTATACCATCATTCAGACCACCAATAACCTCATCTGCAGGATGATTCTTCTGAACATGTGTGGATGGTTGCTTGTTGTGTGAGGTAGTCACTTCTACTTCATCAACTGTCTCTGTTTGATCTGTGACACCGCCTGAGACACGATCTGTGCACCGGTTGGAACACTAGTGTCTTCATTATTTGAAATCTAGTTGCCATCTTCTTTGGATTATAAGCTGTGTCCAGAGAGTCGTCTACTTGAACATTTACATATTCGATGACAGTGCGAGTTCTTTTGTTGTAAACTCGATAAGCACGGCTATTGGTAGCATAACCAAGAAAGATAGCCCCATCACTCTTGGGATCAAATTTCCCTCTATGTTCCCTGTCATTCAACACAAAGCAGATGCTGCCAAACAGATGAAAATAATTAAGATTCGGAGTTTTACCTTTCCATATCTCATAAGGTGTCATAGAAGTCTTGCCACGGAGATACACCCGATTTATGGTATAACAAGCTGTATTCATAGCTTCCGCCCATAATTTTTAGGAACATCCATTTCGTGTAACTTTACTCGAGTCATCTCTGCCAATGTATGGTTCTTTCTTTCAACGATTCCGTTTTGTTGAGGAGTCTTAGGTGCCAAGAATTCGTGAGCAATTCCTAGTTGTTTACAGAAATCCGAGAATTCAGAATTTTCAAACTCTCTTCCATGGTCACTGCAGATACGAATAATGTTCATGATGACACAATCTTTTTCACGTTGGAGTCGAGTACACATTGATTTGAAAACTTTGAATGTTTCGGACTTTTCTCTGATTCCACCACTGACATCCGTTGAGACACCGTTGCCGAATGGTACTTATCCCATGGTTTCGGGTATGATGTCCTTCAAATATTTCTCTTCACCTGTCATATGTCTAAAACATCCGCTATCAAAATACCAAGCATTCGTTACGGTGGCCTTTAGTGAAAGATGTGTAACATTACACTTCAAGCTTGTCTTTTTCACCCATTTTTGATAAGGAAATTTGTAATAGAAAGCATTTCTAACAGTACCTAGTCTTAAATCAGTAAGATAGGTGAAGCATTGAGGGCGAATATGACCACGATGATTGCAATAATGACACACAGAAACATATTTGTTACCTTTTTTTCTTGAGGCACGATATGAGTCATAGGAATTTGATTTTCTGTCAGTTTTTGGAGTTTTGTTTGCAACTTGATTTCCTTTGTAATCAAATCCTTAGGCTGACACCGACTATGACACTGCGCTTTCCCTTACGAATTTCATCACAGAGCAATTTTCCTTCACTGTTACAGTCTGTGAAACTGAACTTTCACCTTTGAACCCCAATCCAGACTGATTTACACTTGATTTGCCGACGTTTAGAAGAACCAGAATTCAGCATTTTGACATTCTGCCTCATGAGACTAATCTCATTGATCAGATCATTAACCTCATCGTGACTTGTTTTCAGTTTGGTCTCCAAATCAACAATCACATTTTAAAAATTGTTCTTCTCGTCTTTCAAACTTCTAATCTGCATGTGTAGTGCTGATTACTTTGCCAA
>CM039502.1:27852204-27872204 GCA_022432975.1 Begonia masoniana
CGGGGAACGACTATGTTCTGTATACCGCGAATTCTCCCACTGGAGGAGGCCGAGTTTTAATGAGATGTCTGACTCGCGAAAATCCTTCCCCTGGTGGAGGCCGAAGTAATGATATGTATGCCATCGCGAAATCTCCACTGTGTAGGCCGAGTAATGATTGTATGGCTCGGCTCGCGAATTCCCCCTGGGAGGCGATGATGGTCATGATTGCCTGCGATAGGCAAATGATTATGGTAGGACTGACTTCCGCGATAGGCAAATGACTAGGTACCCCTGTCGTCCTCCCTCGTTCCCTTGCCTAAAGACAGTTATGTCAAGATAACGATGAACACGAATGATGAATGGTTTTATGAACTTATGTCTCTGTAAAATTGTGTACCATGTATCTCTGACACATGGCATCCTTACTAGCATTAGGCTTAGAGGTTAAACCTTATGTAGGTGAAGAAGTTTCAGGTGAGGATGTGTTTATGTGCAAGAGGATGCTTGAAGGCGGGTCTGGAGGATGCTCAAGTGCAGTGCGGACTGGAGAGGCGATTTAGACCCCTGGTTAAGACTCATTATGTTACAGTATGTTAAAGATATGTTATTTAGTAGATTGAGATTATTTTAAACGTGAGCTTTTGAAACTGTCAGTTGATCACTGAGTCCGGGAAATGATTATATAGATTAGAATGGTCTGTTGCTTTAAGCTTCCGTCTTATGCATTTTGAATGAGTTGTTTTTTTCCTCTGTTGGAAGGAAAGCAACATCGATAGGAGACCTCTACCGGTGAATAAGAAATTCCCAGCATCTGCCGATTGTAATAAGCAGCATCTACCGACCACGACATCTATGAATTGAGACATCTTGACTTTC
Source organism: Begonia masoniana (assembly GCA_022432975.1). Taxonomy (NCBI): domain Eukaryota; kingdom Viridiplantae; phylum Streptophyta; class Magnoliopsida; order Cucurbitales; family Begoniaceae; genus Begonia; species Begonia masoniana. Next base: position 27,853,063 of record CM039502.1, read on the forward strand.
ACAGACTTCAACTTGACTAAAATAAGATTGCACAAGTATAAATCATAGATTCATCCAGAATACTTGTAGCGGAAGACTTAAATAAAATATAAATCATTCTATCTCCTCGTGATAATTCTTAAACTTAGAAATTCAGTCAAACAAATCCCAAAATCCATCGTGTTAAAAAAATTTCTTCCTACTTAATTTTAGTATGTATAATTCTTACTAACAACTTAAGAGCAGAAATCACGGGTCATACTCGCCTTTCCAGCCACAATCTGTCACCCTGAGCTCCATCCAGCAACCAGTCTTAGACATCCTCACTGAATTTGGAATCCTCACCTGGAAGTTCTTCACCTATATCATAAGGTTTAAACTATAAGCCTAATGCTTAGTAAGGAGTGCAATACTAACATGTATGCATGAATGCACAGTTGAAAAGAACACATTTACATAATCATTTCTCATTACATTCTTGTTCATCGTTTACATCATATGGATTAAGGGAGGATTTGTGCCGAAAAGGGGGTTGACAGTGAAAGTGTACATAGTCCCTTGCGGGCTGTATTCATGGTCCTCCTTTTGGATAGTGACATACGCCAAACCGCCCCCAACCTTCTCTTAATCCTTGTTACATAAGTTTCATGTTCATATCTTGATCGTGAAGGAAAATATACACTTAAAACATTTTCATATGCTTGAAAAGGAAAACAATCGTAAAGCATGAGTATGAGTACTTTCATTTCATCAGACTAAAAGGACAGCTCATTCATTCATCAAAAGATCATACTATCAACTCGAGTATCATAACCAAACAGATAATAGCACAGATAACCTTTAAACATTATAGACATCATCTACCTAGTACTCTTGTGATGTAGGGCCTTAATGGTCGGGAATCTTACTCACTCACTTACCTGGTTTTCCCTTAGCAACTTGAGAACTTCACCTCAGATTTTTCTTCACCTAGAACATTTCACATTACAGAGTTAAAACAAAATCCTAAAAGTTCTAACCAAAAGTCATCCTAGAATCTAACGTACATGTATTTCTAAGTTCTTTAGCCAAACACATAATGTGCGTAGATCAAGTTTCCAGAACCTAAAATGCCCAGATTCAACCTAGCAACTAAACACAGTCGGCTATCTTAATGTCCAGAATCGAATCGAAAATGCCATTACTAAACGCAGATTATAAATGTTACTATAATAACTCTGCCATTGAAGAATCCGAAACTTCAAGTTCTAGCTGAAAACAGAGCTCTAAGTAACTAACCAGTAGCTACATTGTCTAAGCCTTACCTAGAGCATGGATTGTCAGGATGGAGACTGAAGAATCGATCGCCGACGAAGGAGTCGCTGGCAAAGAGAATGAGAGCTCTGGAGGTTGAGAAATCGCAAAAGGAAAGTGTCGGCTACAGTGGGGTTTTAGTGAGGTTTAAGGATTTCCATTTTCTATTTATATCGATTAAAATCCATCTTAATTACAATTCTGCCATCACACAAATAAAATCAATTAAGCTTTGGCATTTAAATTCAAAATTGTAAAGGTTAATGGGGGAGGTGACAGTTAAAGCTGTTAAGAAATTACCTGGCCAACATTGTCGGGTGTTACATCCACCCCTCCTTAAACAAAATTTTCGTCCTCGAAAATTGATTAAGCAAAGAGCTCAGGATATTTGGCCAACTTGTCCTGCTGTCACTCCTACGTGGCTTCTTCAATGCCATAATTCATCCTCTTGTCTTTCCCATGTGGCTTCCTCCATATCATGATTGCGCCACAAAACTTTCACCAATGGGACTACCTTGTTGCGCAACACCTTGAGTGAAGTATCCAATATCTGTATGGGCCTTTCTTCATATGTCAGCGTCGGCATGATATCAAAGTCCACATGTTCCACGATCTGGGTTGGATCTCGTACACAATTTCTTAGCATCGAAACATGAAAAACATTGTGAACTTCATCCATTGACGCTAGCAACTATAGTCTGTAGGCCATACTTCCCACACGCTTCAAAATGGGAAAAGGGCCAATGAACTGCGGGCTGAGCTTTCCTTTCTTACCGAATCTCATTACGCCCTTGAAAGGCGACACTTTCAAGAATACTTCATCGCCCTCAGCGAACTCTAAGTCTCTTCTTCTATGGTCCGCATAACTCTTCTGTCGACTCTGAGCAATTTTTATTCGTTGTTTGATAGCAGCTATCATGTAACGACCCTAAGTCCGTACCCATTTACCCGTATAATTTTTTCATTTTATACTTTTTACTTTTCTATGCTTTAAATAAAACTTAATGCGGAATCTAAACCGAAGTTGAAATCAGAACTGAAATCGGAATTAAAACTGAACTTTAAAAGCAATTAAAACAAAACCTTTAATAAATAATTAAAACTAAAACATTTAATAAAACTTAAAAATAAACAAATAAAAGAGGGGAGGGCAGAATCGGAATTCTACCCTCGTGAATGGAGCAGCGCACGGTCGCTGCCCTATGCAGCGACCAGGCGCTGGTCGCTGCAATGTGTGCAGCGACCAGTCGCTGCACACAGCAGCGACCGGGCGCTGGTCGCTGCAATGTGTGCAGCGACTAATCGCTGCACACAGCAGCGACTTCGCTCTCTGGAAATTTTTATTTCCAGAGAGCAACCAACCTTTTTACTCTAACATTTCCACCACTCTGGAACGTGATTCCAGAGAGCAGAATTCAACATTTTTCCTCTATCCTTCCTGCTACACAATTACCTCAATTAGCTCTCTGGAATCCTGAATTCCAGAGAGCAAATTTCTGTTACTTCACGCCAACGATCACCATAATTCACAACCTAACTCAACCAATTAAAACATAATATAAACTCAATCGACTCGCGTCGGACTTTACGAAGTCCAACTGCGTGGATAGCTCTAAAAACCGAGCTATCCGTATCAACCTAAAAATAGTTCATAACACTTAATTTAAACCAAACAGTTCCAGAATTTCTATAACGTTTAAATAACTGTTTAAACCAAAACATTTTATAACATTCATCAAAGCAGTTTAAACCAAAACATTTTTACATACAATTACCAAACGTTATCTAACCCCTATCCAGATCCAAACAACCTAAATATGTTCTATACAGTTTATCATCAATCCAAAATATCACAAAGAACCCCCAAAACCTTTACATACACCCCCCACGGGTCAAAACGCGCCTCGACTGCTCAGCGCACTCCCACGGCCATCATCCATCAGCTGCTCCTACGTCAGGAGGAGGAATATCATCCTCACCTGGGTCAACGTAACCTAGAACGTCACCTACACCATACAGACACATATGAGATATGGAAATCTCAGTAAGCTACGTAAATGCAGATGCGTGCGTGCGTATGCCATTCAGAAAACATGCAGATTTCAGATTCATATACAGATACAGATTCATTACGTCGCAGACAGATTGTTACCGAGATATCAGCCCTCTAAATGGAAAGGATACATCCCGCGGTCGGACTACCACTTTCGATTTAGAGGAGGGGGGTACATGCTCACAAACCCTACAGCCATGCCTGAGCCCCACCTCGCGTAACCAGATACAGATACAGATACAGATTACGTACATTAATTACAGAGGTTCATTTCTTTCCTTAAAACACGTGCGGAAATCCATTTTCTATGACATTTGAAATACGTGATGCATGAACAGTTAATCAGCGGAAAGTAAACAAACAGCATACATATCAACAAGACAATACAACATAACCTATAAACAACCAACCTAACTACCCAACCTAAACAACGTAAACCAAGGAACCCTCAAGGATCCTTGATACGACGACGAGGTATGGTGTAGACCTTTCGGTCAAGCAAGTCACGAGAACTTACCTTCAGTGCGCTGGATCTCAAGCTTCGTCCACTGGAGTCGTGTGTCTAAGGAAAACACGATATCCACCGTTAAAACCAATTTGAATTATAAACGTTCAAATTATAAAATCCTCAACTAATGAATTTCCTAAATTCCAACTTAGCTAATTAAAGCATTTAGAACGTCAATTAAAGCTTTATAATCCAAAATCTCTAGTTACGAGTTTTTCCTAAAAACCCGACATTTTACCGATTTATAACTTTTTCGCAAATTGACTTTTCTTCGTCCAATAACGTCAAATACGTTCAATACATACTTAATCACGGCTAACCTATTAATTACGAGCCCTAATTCGACATTTTTATCGAAACCCTAATCGAAACCCTAACGTTAAATCGACCTAAAACTTGGAATTTAACGCTCAAAGACCGAAGCTACTTACCGAGGGTAGCGAGAGGAGGAGAAACCGTGAAGAAATCGGAACGAACGGGAGGAGAAACGGAGTCGGATCGTGAGAAGTCGTCGGCGGCCGAGAGAGAAAGCTCTCTGTGCTTTCGTGAAATCCAGAGAAGAAAGAGAGAAGTGAGGGAGAGAAGAAGAAACTTATGATTTTATAAAATTGGTTTAGAAGATTACCAAAATGCCCTTAGCTCTTGTTTCGTCTTTCGTTTCGTTAATCGTCCAACGATCTGGATTCACCCAGTCTCCATATGTCACCAATATATCCAACTTATTATTTGAGACTTATTAAAACCGTCCGTTCGCAATTCGGACCTCGTTTACTATTTTTACGAGAATGTCTTTTACATTACGAAAAGTGTATTTACTCGGAATATCGTGTTTGATCTCTGAAAATTCCCGTAAATTCATTAAAATTCTTATTATTCGATAGAATCGTAATGACATTTTCTTTTTGTGAAACGGACCTGGTTTGACATATTTACCAAAAAAATGCCATTAAATAATGAAATAATAATATAACATAATATATTCAAAAATCCGTACAAGCCGGATATTACATTCTACCCTCCTTATTCAGAATTTTGTCCACAAAATTAAATCATGCAAACAAATCAGGATACTTAGTCATCATATCCTGCTGTCGCTCCCACGTAGCTTCTTCCACCTCGTGGTTCCGCCATAGGACTTTGACTAGCGGAATCTCTTTGTTGCGTAAAATCTTGATGGAAGTCTCCAAAATACGTACCGGCCTCACCTCATAGCTCAAGGTAGGCTGTACCTCAATCTCCGTAGCCTCCACAATCTGCGACGAATCACGTAGACATCTCCGAAGCATGGATACATGGAACACATCGTGGATACCCTCCATAGAAGCCGGAAGCTGCAACCTATACGCCAACTTCCCGATCCTCTTCATAATAGGAAAGGGTCCCACATACCGAGGGTTCAACTTACCCCTCCTTCCAAATCTCGCGACACCTTTGAACGGAGAAACCTTCAAATAAACTTCGTCGCCCTCCTCGAACTCTAGCTCTCGCCGTCTCACATCAGCATAACTCTTCTGTCGGCTCTGAGCTACCTGAATACGCTGTCGGATAACGGCAATCTTCTCTGCCGTTTGCTATAGAATCTCAGGACCTATGATGCTAGCCTCGCCAACCTCGTCCCAATATAATGGAGACCTACACTTTCAACCATACAAAGCCTCGTAAGGTGCCATGCCGATGGTAGCCTGGAAGCTGTTGTTGTACGAGAACTCAATCAGGGGCAAATATCGGCTCCACGAGCCCTGAAACTCCAACACACAAGCTCTGAGCATATCCTCAAGAATCTGATTCGTCCTCTCTGTCTGACCATCAGTCTGAGGATGAAAGGCCGTGCTGAAATTAAGCTGAGTCCCCATAGCCTTATGCAGGCTCTTCCAGAACTTCGATGTGAATCTCGGATCTCTGTCTGAGACAATAGAGACTGGCACGCCATGCAGTCTGACTATCTCCTGCACATAAAGCTCGGCGAGCTGATCCATAAAAGACGCCATCTTCACAGGCAAAAAGTGAGCCGACTTTGTCAATCGGTCCACAATAACCCAAATGCCGTCATGGCCTCTCGTAGTCCTCGGGAGCCCCACAATGAAATCCATGGAGATCTGCTCCCACTTCCACTCCGGAATCGGCAGTGGTAATAGTGTCCCAGCGGGTCTCTGGTGCTCAGCCTTTACATGCTGACATACTAGGCAGGTCTCAACGTACTTGGCAACCTCCCTCTTCATGTTCGGCCACCAGAAGTGCTGTCTCAAATCCCGGTACATCTTGGTACTCCCCGGGTGCACAGAATATGCCGAAGAATGTGCCTCGGCCAATATCTCCTTCTTTAGATCCTCGTCACTAGGCACGTACCACCTATGCCTGAACTTCAGAATACCATCCTCTGATAAATGGAAATCTGACGAGTCTCCCAATGTCATGCTCGATCGAAGCTCCATACACTCCGTATCATTCTGCTGAGCCTCGCGTATACGATCAAGAATAGTTGGCCTGAGAGAAATGTTGGCAAGCATATAAGACAACTCTGCCACTATCTCCACGTTGAATCTCTCAATCTCAGACCGCAGCGTAACTGACATCGCTGCTAATGATGGCTGACTCGCAGGAGGCACTCTACTCAATGCAGCGGCCACCTTGTTCGCCTTTCCTGGGTGGTACTTGATATCAAAATCGTAATCATTGACGAACTCAAGCCATCGCCTCTGTCGCATATTCAGCTCTTTCTGCGTAAATAAGTACTTCAAGCTCTTGTGGTCGGAAAATATCTCGCACTGCTGCCCATATAAATAATGCCTCCATATCTTCAGTGCGAACACCACAGCTGCTAACTCGAGGTCGTGCGTGGGGTAATTCTGCTCGTACGGCTTCAACTGCCGAGAAGCATAAGAAATAACTCTCCCCTCCTGCATCAATACACAACCGAGTCCCACTCCCGATGCATCACAATAAACACTGTATCTGACACCTTCATCAGGTAGCGCCAGTACTGGAGCGGTGGTCAATCTCTGCTTTAGCTCCATAAAACTATCATCACAAGCAGGCGACCATACAAACTTCTCGTTCTTCCGAGTCAGTCGCGTAAGAGGAAGTGCGATCCTCGAGAATCCCTCTATAAACTTCCGATAATAACCGGCCAACCCGAGAAATCCACGCACCTCACGTACGTTCTTCGGCTGTGGCCAATCTCTGATACCATAAATGTAACGACCCTAAGTCCGTACCCATTTACCCTTATAATTTTTTCATTTTATACTTTTTACTTTTCTATGCTTTAAATAAAACTTAATGCGGAATCTAAACCAAAGTTGAAATCAGAACTGAAATCGGAATTAAAACTGAACTTTAAAAGCAATTAAAACAAAACCTTTAATAAATAATTAAAACTAAAACATTTAATAAAACTTAAAAATAAACAAATAAAAGAGGGGAGGGCAGAATCGGAATTCTGCCCTCGTGAATGGAGCAGCGCACGGTCGCTGCCCTATGCAGGGACCAGGCGCTGGTCGCTGCAATGTGTGCAGCGACCGGGCGCTAGTCGTTGCACAGTGTGCAGCGACTTCGCTGCACACAGCAGCGACTTCGCTCTCTGGAAATTTTTATTTCCAGAGAGCAACCAACCTTTTTACTCTAACATTTCCACCACTCTGGAACGTGATTCCAGAGAGCAGAATTCAACATTTTTCCTCTATCCTTCCTGCTACACAATTACCTCAATTAGCTCTCTGGAATCCTGAATTCCAGAGAGCAAATTTCTGTTACTTCACGCCAACGATCACCATAATTCACAACCTAACTCAACCAATTAAAACATAATATAAACTCAATCGACTCGCGTCGGACTTTACGAAGTCCAACTGCGTGGATAGCTCTAAAAACCGAGCTATCCGTATCAACCTAAAAATAGTTCATAACACTTAATTTAAACCAAACAGTTCCAGAATTTCTATAACGTTTAAATAACTGTTTAAACCAAAACATTTTATAACATTCATCAAAGCAGTTTAAACCAAAACATTTTTACATACAATTACCAAAACGTTATCTAACCCCTATCCAGATCCAAACAACCTAAATATGTTCTATACAGTTTATCATCAATCCAAAATATCACAAAGAACCCCCAAAACCTTTACATACACCCCCCACGGGTCAAAACGCGCCTCGACTGCTCAGCGCACTCCCACGGCCATCATCCATCAGCTGCTCCTACGTCAGGAGGAGGAATATCATCCTCACCTGGGTCAACGTAACCTAGAACGTCACCTACACCATACAGACACATATGAGATATGGAAATCTCAGTAAGCTACGTAAATGCAGATGCGTGCGTGCGTATGCCATTCAGAAAACATGCAGATTTCAGATTCATATACAGATACAGATTCATTACGTCACAGACAGATTGTTACCGAGATATCAGCCCTCTAAATGGAAAGGATACATCCCCCGGTCGGACTACCACTTTCGATTTAGAAGAGGGGGGTACATGCTCACAAACCCTACAGCCATGCCTGAGCCCCACCTCGCGTAACCAGATACAGATACAGATACAGATTACGTACATTAATTACAGAGGTTCATTTCTTTCCTTAAAACACGTGCGGAAATCTATTTTCTATGACATTTGAAATACGTGATGCATGAACAGTTAATCAGCGGAAAGTAAACAAACAGCATACTATCACCTCGGACATTTGCTGTAATATCTCAGGGCCGATAAGCTTGGTTTCTCAGACCTCATCCCAACACAATGGGGATCTACACTTTCTACCGTAAAGAGCTTCATAAGGAGCCATGCCAATTGTAGCCTGGTAGCTATTGTTGTAAGCAAACTCCACGAGTGGCAAATATCTACTCCAATGAGCATGAAATTCCAGCACGCACGACCTTAGCATATCCTCCAGTATTTGGATCATTCTCTCAGATTGTCCGTCAGTCTGTGGATGAAATGCCGTGCTGAAATTCAACTTGTACCCAAGGAGTTTTGCAAACTTCTCCAAAACCTGAAAGTGAATCTGGGATCCCACTCTGAGACGATCGACACAGGAATGTCATGCAGCTTAATAATCTCATTAATATACTGCTCTGCGTACTGATCCATAGAGTACGTCGTCTTTACAGGTAGAAAATGGTCCGACTTCGTCAATCTGTCCACTATGACCCAAATGCTATTATGGCCCTTAGCTGTCCATAGAAGGCCAACAACAAAGTCCATTGTGATGTTCTTCCATTTCTACTCGGGGATCGGGAGAGGCTTAAGCGTTCCACCTGGTCGTTGATGCTCAACTTTGACTTGTTGACATATCATACAAGACTCCATAAATTTGGCCACTTCATTCTTCATATTCGGCCACCAGAAATGAAGTTTCAAGTCTTGATTTATCTTCGTGCTTCCAGGATGCACAGAGAAAGAAGATGAGTGGGCTTCCGACAAGATGTGCTTTCGTAGCTCTTCGTCTTTCGGAACATACCATCTGTTTTTGAACTTCAGAACTCCATCTCCCGAATAACTGAAATCGGAAAAAACCATTGGTATCTTGCTCACAATATCAACTATCTCTTTTGAATTGGTCTTCTGGGCTTCCTTAATTTGGTCCAGGGTGGTGGGCCGTAGTGTCAAGTCTGCTAGTAGGGCCGATAGCCCAGAAACTATCTCTATATCGAACTTCTGTATCTGTGTCCTCAAAGGCATTGATACGGCCGACATAACTGGTTGCATAGTAGCTGGCATCCTGCAAATTCTAACTACCGTCTTTGTCTCATGTTTAGCTCTTTCTGGGTAAATATGTACTTCAGACTCTTGTGATCAGAAAACACCTCACACGATTGTCCGTACAAGTGGTGTCTCCATACTTTCAGCACAAATACAACTACCGCTAGCTCGAGGTCATGTGTAGAGTAGTTTTGTTCATGGTTCTTCAATTGTCTGGATGCGTATGCTACCACTTTCCCTTCTTGCATTAATACACATCCCAAGCCAACCTTGGACGCATCACAGTAAACGCTGAATTTTCCGTCTTCAACTGGCAATACTAACAGAGGAGCAGTGGTTAGTTTCTGCTTAAGTGTCTGAAAACTCACCTCACAAGCTTCAGACCACTTGAACTTGATGTCTTTCCTTGTTAAGTTGGTCATAGGCTTCGCTATTACAGAAAATCCCTTGATGAACTTTCTATAATAACCAGCTAACCCTATAAAACTCCGTACCTCACTGGCATTTGTCGGTCTCGACCATTCCTTCACTGCCAGAATCTTGGCTGGATCCACGGACACTCCTTCTGCCGACACCACATGGCCTAGGAAGTTAATCCTGCCCAACCAGAATTCGCACTTTGACAGTTTGGCATATAACCGATGCTGTTTCAGAGTCGATAGCACAATTGTCAGGTGCTCCTCGTGCTCGGCCTCACTTTTGAAGTAAACCAGGATGTCGTCGATGAAGACGATTACAAATTTATCCAAAAAATCTTGGAATATCTTGTTCATCAAGTCCATGAATGCCGCCGGAGCATTAGTCAATCTAAAGACATTACCAAGAACTCGTAGTGTCTGTACCGGGTCCTGAAGGCGGTCTTTGGAATATCATCAGCTCTGACCTTCAACTGGTAATACCTAGAGTGCAAATAAATCTTTGAGAATACCCGAGCCCCTTGTAACTGGTCAAATAAATCGTCGATCCTCGACAACGGGTACTTATTCTTGATGGTCAATTTGTTCAGCTCATGGTAATCGATGCACATGCGTAGGGACCCATCCTTCTTCTTAACGAACAAGACGGGAGCACCCCACGGAGAGAAACTAGGTTGCATAAAACCCTTGTCCACCAATTCCTTTAGCTGAGCCTTCAACTCCTTCAGCTCTATTGGTGTCATACGGTACGGATTCTTCGATACCGGTTCAGCACCAGGATATACGTCGATTTCAAATTTGATTTCACGATCAGGTGGCAATCCCGGTAAGTCATCTAAGAAAACCTCTGAGAAGTCTCGAACTACTAGAATATTTTGAAGTTCCACCTCACCTTGCCTTTGAACATCTACTACGTAGGCCAAAAATCCGATGCATCCTGACTTCATCAGCTGTTGAGCTTTCAAGGAAGATATAACAGGCATACGGTGTTTCTTTGGTATTGCGTGATAGGAGAACTCTACCTCGTTCGGGTTCTTAAACGACACTAGCCCAGATCTGCATTTGATGGTGGCATGATGTCTAAATAGCCAGTCCATCCCCAGAATCACATCGTATCCTTTCATACCGATGACGATAAGGTTGGCATACAACCTCTGGTCTCCAACTGACACTATATCACCCCGTACAACCTGGTCGGAGTGCATAAACTCTCCGGACGGTAGCATAATGCTGTAGGGCTGATCCGACGACATACAACAAAATCTCTGCCTACCCACGAAGTCCATTGCCACGAACGAATGTGTGGCACCCGTGTCCCACAAAGTATAAGTAGGTACATCACATATCGAAATTGTACCTGTAATGGCTGTGTGCTGGGCGGCTTCATCATCATCCTCTATCATGGTAAATACTCTTAGCACGGCCTGATTTGGTCTCGTATCCGGCATTGGGCAATCCCGGACGTGATGGCCTTCTTGTCATATCGAAAGCATTGACCGGTTATGAGTCTACATTCCCCTCTATGAATTTTCTTGCATCTCAGGCATGCTGAAAGTTGAGGAGCCCCCATTGGTCTCTTTCCCTTGTCCTGATAAGTGGCGATCTCATTGGGCCTCTTAATGCCCCTGTTCTGTTGCTGTTGAGGTTGTAAATTTTAACCCCGTTGTTGTTGTTGAGGAACATTCTGAATAATCCCTCTTGATTGATCTCTCTGTCTCTGGGACTTGGCTTCTAAGGCCTCCAACTGATCGGCCTTGGCCACCACTTTTGTGTACGGTGCCTCATCAAATCCCCCGTATGAAATCTTTCGTAAGAGGTCCAGCTTTAAACCCTGAATAAATTAGTGCACCTTGTTTTCGTCAGTGGCCACCAAATGAGGTGCATAACGGGATAAGGATTCAAACTTCTGAACATATTCGACCACCGATCCATACTGTCGTAGCCGAGAGAGTTCTATCATATTTTCCTTCTTCGCACTTCTGTCAAAATACTTCTCATAAAATATTCGTTTAAATCCCTCCCAGCTTAACATTACCGTTGTTGCCTGGATGGTGTCCCACCAAAATCCTGCATTCTTGGTGAACTGATACGTGGCACATAGAACCTTTTTATTTTCTTCCACCTCTGCGCATCTAAACATTCTCTCTATCTGCCGGACCCATTCCTCAGCGTGAGTTGGGTCGGTAAATAGTCCATCAAATGTAGGCGGCTGGAGTCTCCGGAATCTATCTCCACTGGTGTCGCGTGAAGCATTCCCCTGATTATTATTATTATTCCCGTTGTCTTCTCGGGCCATCATACTTTCCACCATGCTGGACTGTACACCCACCAGCTTAGTTAATCTGTCAATGGCACGAGAACTTTCGCTTGCTTCATCCTGTTATCCTCTCACTATTTCTAAGAAACCCTATACATATTAACGAACTTAACTTAATAAACAAAACGGGTGCATAAACTTAAACACTTACAGTTGGTGGAGCGATCTCACGTGGCGGGTTGTGCAGTCAGACAGTTTACATAATTGCTTTTAAAACCTTGTTTCTCTGATACCATAACTGTGACAGCCCTAGACCCGATCGGGGTCCGAGAGCCGTCACTTCGTACATTTAACAGAAAATGGGACATATATATATATATTTTTTGAATAAACAGACTGAATCTTTTAAAACGAACCCTTAAAACTTTACAGAGAAAGAAAACCTTCTCTGGATTGAGGGCTTGAAAGATACGATTAAAAACCGGACTTCAGAAATTAATGGCAGGAGGAAATGCAGGAAGGCTGGAAGCAGGGAGAAATGAAAACAGTTCTGGAATTCTCACTAAGACTTGACTTTGACTTAAACAGGGTTCTGGCAGACAATGAGAAGATTGGAACACCAGAATTTGAACGATGAAAATAAATAGACAGAGATGAACGACTTGACATGTAGTGGAAAACCTAATAAAAATGGAAAACAAAACTGGAAGTTATACCGGAAGAAAGGCTACAGTGAATGACGGGGTCGGGGGATGTAGGGCAAAAGAAGTAAATAAACTGGGCGGAAGACGTAAATTACAAGCAGAATTGGGCTATTCACCGGCAGATGTGAACTACAGGCAGAAGATTACTGTTCACCGGTAGAGGTGAACTACAGGCAGAAGATTACTGTTCACCGGTTGAGGTGAACTGGGCGGAAGACGTAGGCAGTAGACGAAGCAGAAAATGCAAGTAAACTGGGCGGGCGATATAGACTAGCGGTGGATGTGAATAAGACAAAACAAATGACGTCAGGCGGAAGATGTAATTTTAAAGGCAGCAGTGGATGCGAATAAGACAAAATAGATGACGTCAGGTGGAAGATGTAATTTTAAAGGCAGAGGTGGATGCGAATAAAACAAAACAGATGACGTCAGGCGGAAGATGAAATTTTAAAGGCAGCGGTGGATGTGAATAAGACAAAATAGATGACGTCAGGCGGAAGATGAAATTTTAAAGGCAGCAGTGGATGCAGGCAGAAATGCACTGTTCACCGGTGGATGTGAACTACAGACAGAATTGAGTTCACCAGTGGATGTGAACTACAGACAGAATTGAGTTCACCGGTGGATGTGAACTACAGACAGAATGAGTTCACCGGTGGATGTGAACTACAAGAGAGAACAGTAAACAGCGGCAGATGTGAATAAGACAAAAGTGAACAGTGGCAGCGGTGGATGTAGAGTTTAAAGATAAAGTTGACAACTTTTAACAGGATTACATAAAACAGAAGTCGTGAAAACAGAAAGTATGAAAGCTTCAAACTTCAGAAAACGATTCAAAATATGATTTTGGACATATCAGGAAAACACGACAGAAATTTAAGGAAACAGATTGCATGGATGACTCTAAAATCAGAGATAATCCATGCACACCCTAAAAGAGAAAATATTCCAAACAATTCCAGAATACTTCAGAACAGAAACTCAATTGTCAAATACAGAGGTTTTAAACTTAAAAATCAGAACCTATACATTATCCAAATTTCCAACAGAATCCCAACAGAGTTTTAAAACAAAACCAGCAGAATCCCAATAGAGTTTACAGACCTGAACTTTATTTTAAAAACTTAAACCTCGGGACAGAAATATGTCTGGCTGCAGTAACCAATGTAGGATCCAGATTGTCTAAGAGGGGGGGTGAATTAGACCCTTTTCAAAATTTAATAAAGTAGTCAAATATTAATTTCTTTCTTATTGTAGGACTCTAAATTAAAAGCAATCAGACAAGCAATCAAAGTAAAGAGAGAGAGAGAAATTTAACACACAGTGGTTTTTACGTGGTTCGGCCAAACCTTGCCTACATCCACGCTTCAAGGTTCACCCCTTGAAGATCCTTAACCTTCTCCTCAATGAGAATACACAGATCGGAATTTCGGGCTCCGATCAACTGCCTTTTACAAATCTGGATTGTTCTTCACGGGCGACAATCCACTGCCTTATACAAATATATGAGTTGGTAAAGTTCTAGCTCAGACTACACTCTCAAAGATTAAATCTCAAGTTATCGAATCGAGAGGTGTAGAAGAATAATACAGAGTATAAGATTTTTGCAGGTTAGGGCTCAGAAATTCAATTCGCAAAAAGTTATATCTTTGTGCTCTAACCCCGGCTTAAATACTCTGTCTGCACAATCGGCTTGACTTCAATGCTCCTTATCCAATAATAGAAACTTTGTTACCGTTGGAGAGCTTTCGTACAATTTCAGGTAGCCGTTGCCGTTCGTAGTTGTAAGTCGTCGTCGCCATTAATGTTCTAGAGTTAAGGTTGAAAACGACGTCACTGTAGCTTCGCGGATATATTTAAATTTGGCGGAAGATCACCGGATGAAGCAACTTTAAACAATCGGAGCATCATCGGTGGATACAAGCTGTAATGCTATCGGCATGAGTATTTTCACCTTTGTTGTGAGCCAAACCTTAACTAAGCTCCTGCAACAGCTTAAAGAGATCGTTAGCTACTCCAGTGCTCGGCCAAGCCGAGTAACTTCAAGAACAGAAAACCAAACGTGCTAAATGCAGAACAAACAGAAACTTAAGCGTGAATGGTGTCGTGCGAGTGAAGTGAGTGTAAGATGAAAAGCGTGGTCCAGTTAATTCAACAAAGATTTACACAACCTCAAGTCGGTCAGCTAACCAATGTTTAGCTCCGACAGAACGCTTTTTCGGAGGAAGGCGTCGACTTGAGGAACCGGTTCTGTCCACCTCCTTCTGGTTTCCAGCCCTCGATAGGGAGGAGAGGAGAATGGTGCTAGAGTTCAACAACAACCTCGGGTTGTTGAACTAGGAGGCTATCTCCTATTCGGCGAAGCCGAAGCTTACCTGCGCGGCGAAATGCCTTCGCTGTTCCTCTCGTAGGGAAACGGTCTACTTCTTCTCATAAACTGAACCAACCATTACAGACACCAATAGCGATGATAAATAGTACCTAGTGGTTGGAGAACATTTGAAAATTGGCGAGAACCGTTGAAGGCGCGGGAAGAAGAGCAGTCGAGATTCCTCTGTCGCTAGGGCTTCGAGGGTAGCCCTGTTTCCGTCAGCTCGCCGGTTTCCTTGCACGGCAACTTCTCCGACACAATTGCAGCAGCGATTCGGGCCGAAAATGGAAGTGGTCCCCTCCATCTCCGAGTGCAGTCGCCGAATGTCGCCTCTGGTTTTGATTCACGGTGAAGGCTTCATTTGGTTCTCTTCATTAACAGCAGCGGCCCGATTCTTCAAGTAGCAAGTGGTCCGGTTCTTCAATGCACAGCAAATTGGTTTTCTTCATTAACCCACTCCCTTGGTTCTCAAGCCAATTAAAACCAAACCAAGCCACATCTAATCCTACCAAGCATCTAGCCCTAAATGCCTAACATGCATGCTTATATAAAATCTTAACAAAAAGGCCAATGTTTGCCCAATAAGTTTTAAAATAAAAAATACATAAAATCAATGCTCGGGAAGACAAATTCCCATATGAGCTTCTGGTTCTCCAAGCCTTGTCTCCCAAGCAATGACGTGCTTCGGTTGCTCCGGATCTTGAGCTTCCATCTCCCACTTTACATCGGTGAGTACGTCTTCCAATTCGGTGTAAGAAATGTCACCTGCAAAAGAGTAAAGTGTGTAAGTACATAAATTAGATAAAACATGTGAATGTACCTGTGATCGTGTGATGGGCCTACGGGGCACAACATCCTCCCCAGGTTGTTGAGGATTTGTCCTCAAATCTGATAAGTCGGGCCCATCAAGGCCATCTTCCTCGCCTTTGTATGGAGATAAGTCCTGGACGTTGAAGGTTGCTGACACGCCATATTCTCCAGGTAACTCTATCTTGTAGGCATTGTTATTAATTTTCTCCAAGACCTTAAAAGGACCATCTGCTCGAGGAAGAAGCTTTGACCTTCTTTGATCGGGAAACCTTTCCTTACGTAGATGCAACCAAACTAAGTCTCCTTCTTTAAAAATAACTTCTTTACGTCCCTTGTTTACTTGTTTGGCCACAGCACTATTCCTTTTCTCGATGGCTTTTCGAACATTCTCATGTAGTTTCTTAATACGTTCAGCCTTGTCTGCTCCTGATGGATTAGCTAAGTCTTTGAATGGTAGGGGTACAAGGTCCAACGGTGTAGATAGATTAAACCCATAGGCAGCCTCAAGGGCGATTGCTGAGTAGTGGAATGTAGGTTGCGATTGTAGGCAAATTCTAAGCCAGGAAGGACGATGTCCCAATTGGTTAGTTTTTTTCCTACAATACTGCGTAAGAGGGTGCCTAAGGTCCTATTAACGACTTCCGTTTGACCATCCGTTTGGGGATGGAAGGATGTGCTGTAACACAACCTAGTCCCCAACCTTCTCCAAAAGGTGGTCCAAAAGGCGCTCAAAAATTTAGTGTCCCGATCTGACACTATTGAATGTGGAATTCCATGTAGGCGAACGATTTCCTTAAAGTACAGATCAGCTATCATGGAGGAATCATCTGTTTTGGTACAGGGAATGAAATGGGCCATCTTGGAAAAACGATCCACAACTACCATAATGGAGTCCTTACTTCGGGCAGTTCGGGGTAGTCCTAGAACGAAATCCATACTAACGTCGGTCCATGGGTGTGATGGGACTGGCAGAGGCATATATAAACCTTGAGGGAGAAGCCTACTCTTGGCTTTCTTGCATACCACACATGTTTCCACTAGACGGTGGACATCTTTTATCATGCGGGGCCAATAGAAATTTTCCTTGAGCATGTCCAAGGTCTTCTTCTCTCCGAAATGGCTTGCCAAGCCTCCACAATGTGCTTCTTTCACGAGACACCGTCTTAGACTTCCTTGGGGAATACATAACTTTCCCGCTTTTATCAAATAACCATCCATGAGACGGTACTCGCCTATGGCCTTTTCCTTGCACTGGGCGTAGTAGGTACCAAATCTGGGTCGGTTTCATAATTCTCTTTGACCCACTCAAAACCAAAGAACCTGGTTCCTAATTCCGTAAGGAGAATGCGTTTTCTTGAAAGCGCATCGGCCACGATATTGTTTTCTCCCTTTAAATATTTCAAAGTGTAAGGGAACCTCTCCAAGAACTCCACCCATTTAGCATGCCTCTTATTCAACTTATGCTGACTCTTGATATGTCGGAGCGATTGGTGGTCGGTGTTGATAACAAATTCTCGAGGTAGAAGGTAATGTTGCCAATGCTCCAATGCTCTAATAACCGCATAAAACTCCTTATCATAGGTTGAATAATTGAGGGTAGCTCCTTTCAGTTTTTCGCTAAAATATGCAACGGGTTTCCCCTCTTGCATAAGTACTGCACCTATACCAACCCCAGAGGCATCACTCTTTACCTCAAATACTTGATTGAAATTGGGGAGTGCAAGCACAGGCGAATGACACAACTTGTCCTTGATCAACTCGAAGCTCTTTTGACAATTCGGGGTCCAAGTAAACTCCTTTACCTTCTTGGTGCAATCCGTGAGTGGTGAGACTATCGAGCTGAAATTTTGTATGAACCTCCGATAAAAGGAAGCTAGGCCATGGAAACTACGAACTTCGGTGACCGATTTTGGTGTAGGCCAATCCTTGATAGCTTTAATTTTGTCCTCATCAGCTTCCATGCCGTCCTTCGAGATGATAAATCCTAGGAAGTATACCTTGTCTTGTCCAAATGAACACTTGCTCAAGTTTCCAAATAATTTGGCTTTTCTAAGGGTTTTAAACAGGGTACTAAGGTGGCTAAGGTGTTGTGGAAGGTCCGTGCTATACACCAAAATGTCATCGAAGTAAACAACGATGAACTTTCCCAAATACTCTTTAAGCACATGGTGCATGAGCCTCATGAATGTACTTGGCGCATTGGATAATCCGAAGGGCATCACCATCCATTCGAATAAGCCGTATTTAGTCTTGAAGGCCGTCTTCCATTCGTCACCTTCCTTCATTCTTATTTGATGATAGCCACTTTTGAGATCTATCTTGGAAAAGATGGCGGCTCCGCTGAGCTCGTCTATCATGTCTTCGAGCCTAGGTATGGGAAACCTATATTTTACTGTGATCTGATTCATGGCTCGGCTATCAACACACATTCTCATAGTGTCGTCTTTCTTGGGTACCAATAAAGATGGTACGGCACAGGGACTCATGGACTCTCTTATATACCCCTTGTCCAGTAGTTCTTGTACTTGATCTTGCAACTTTTTAGTCTCTTCGGGGTTCATCCGATAGGCGGGTCGGTTAGGTAAAACCGCACCAGGCTGGAGATCGATCTGATGTTCAATACCACGTAAGGGTGGTAAACCTTGGGGTAACTCCTCTGGGAAGACGTCTTGGAATTGGTGGAGCAAATTCTTAACAGGTGTAGGTATTTCTCCTAGCTCCATAACTCTGTCACGAAAGAGTATCAAAATCATGGGGTCTCCTCTAAGCACAGATGCTTCGATCTCGTTTTTAGTCATATACAAGCTAGCCTTAGTCTTAGCTTCTTTTCGTGCAGTTTCATCTTTGGATATTTGGGTCGGGGTCATGGTGCAAATCTAAAGGTTTTGCCTTCAAACTTAAGAGAATAATAGTTCGTATATCCATCATGGTTCACTCTTCGGTCAAACTGCCAAGGCCTACCTAAGAGCAAATGACTTGCACTCATAGGTACAACATCGCAGAGTACCGTGTCCTTATATTTTCCAAGGGCAAATTCGACTTTG